>JAODAL010009699.1:0-109254 GCA_025379985.1 Phyllomedusa bahiana | reverse complement strand
GAAAACGACCGAAGGGCGGGAGAAGCGGGGTGAAAAACGGCAAAATTGGAACTCAGACCTCGACCCTTCCTCACCCGGCAGCCGGGCCCCGGGGGGTACTCTTTTAAAAAATTTTTTGGACGAAAAGGGTTTTATGACAGGGTCCCGGGCAAGAGATGTTTCCACCCTTACCAAATTTAAAACGGGGGCCCAGCAGATTTCGCCCGTTTTTTCGCAAACCCCCCTGGGGCACAAGGTTCTTGTCACCCACCAGCGCCGGTTAAATTGGGGGAAAAAGGTCCACAGCTCCTGCCTGTGTGTGGCGGTCCCAAGGCGGGGTTTTTAATTTTCCCAAAGGGCCCTTTGGTGTTCGGGGCAGTTATGCCACCAGAGGCCCTTTGGGGGAAAAGACCCCCCTGAAACCCCCCCTGGGGTTTTTAAAAAGGAAAGTGTGTGGGGGAAACCCTGAGACCCCCCCCCTAAACCCAGGGGGGTTGTCACCGAGATATAGGGGCCTTTGGGCCTTTTGGGCTTACTAGCCCAATGTGCCCGGGGGTTTGAATTGGATTTCCGGACACGGGTGCAGACAACGCGCTTGAAATTTTAGATGAAAAAACTTGGCTGCCAGGGCGGGGAAACGGTTTTTTCTGGCAAAAAAAGGGCCTGCTGGGCATTGGTTTTGGGGGAAAGGCAAGGGCCCCAGACGTGGTGGAACCCATCTGTGTCCCCCGACGGAAAGGAAAAATTTTTAAAGGGCCCAAAAGCGGGCAATGCCGACATTCAGGCTTTTGGGTTTTGGGGTTGGTTTGGGTTAAGGTGTTTTTTTTCCCTGCTCCCAAAGGGGGAAAGCAGAAGGCTGGCTGTAGATGGGGCCTGTAGGGCGTGCAAAATCGTAAAACTGGTGGAAGGAGAAGGGTAATGGGTCTCTTTGGGGGCTGGTGGAATGGGAGGGAGGGTGGAGGATGAAGCGGAGGCTGACCCCTGATCTGACCGGGAGAGACATGGGCACTGAGGAATCATGGTGGTGGCGGGGAGGAGGGGGGGGGGAGACAAAAAGGGTGTGAAAGGGGTTTGGGGGCACGGGTGGGTTCGGGTTTTTTGGCCAAGTGTTCCCTCCATTTCAACTCACCCATTGGGTTTCTTTGTACTAGACATCTTGGTGGGGGTTTTAACCACTTAAGGTTCTTGCCTCTACTTTTGGTTTACGGCAAAGGCGGGGGGATGACATCGCTGGGGGGGAATCAGGGGGCTTGCCCAAAAGAAGGCCCAGGCTTGAGAGGTCCCGGACCTTTTTTACAGCGATAAGCGAGGAGCGGGGTTTTTCGCTGACCGTGGCTGGGGGAATCAAAAATCAGCGGACTTCTGCGAACCCCCCCTATCCCCTTTTTTTGGCCGGGGCCCCTATTGAAAACCCCACATGCTTTCCCCCTCGTCCCCTGATGAAGCGCTGCAAGCAAATTCCCCGCGGAAAAGAAAAAAGGAGGGTCCGCAATGTAGTCCCTCATCTCATCATCATCCCAAACAGGGGACTTGCCCCGTTCCTTTACTTTCTGATCCAGAAGTGCGGGTTTCAACAAAAGGGGGCCCCAAGGCGTTCCCGACCCCCCGGGATTTTTGCCGATTGACCGCCTTCCTTCACCTCTTGATGGCATCAGTAAACTGGGGAGAGCAGATAAAATCCTCTTGTTTTTAAAACCATGCCTTTGACCCCAACCCATTTTGTCTCAAAGAGGTCTTCAGACAATGGATTATCCACGTGGTGGGACACGATTGCACGTTCGTTATTTTTGTATAATACAGGTTTTTTTTTGATTTTTCAATTCCCCTGTGGTGATATAAAAATTGCGTTTTAAGATTTAGGGGGATGCTGGTCAAGAACAAAGCTGGGTGGGGTAAAATCAAAAAACACGTATTGTTTTTTTTTCGTAAAACACGGTTTTTTTTGACCTTTCAATTTCCCTGGGGTGATATAAAATTGCTGTTTTAAGTTTTACGTGGTGCTGCGTCAATGAAAAAAGCTGGGTCGAAAAAAGTAAAAAAAAACGTATTGTTATGTTTTCGTATAATACACGTTTTTTTTTTGCCCCTTTAAATTCACCTGTGGTGACTATAGAATTGTTTTTTAAGATTTACGTGGTGCTGATCAATGAAAAAAAGCTAGGTGCGCAAAATAAAAAAAACTGTATTGTTAGTTTTCGTATGATACAGGGTTTTTTGGGCAACAAAAACCTTGCTGACTACAAATTGGGGATTGTAATTTATGCAAGGTGGATATATCAAACACAGGTGGAATGGGAAAAAATTGAAATGAACCCCTATTGAAATGTTATGATAATAAGTGGAGTTTTGCCCCCTAAAAAAGGAAAACCTGCAGTTACTAGAAATGATGTAAAACCCAAAATATAATTCAGGTCCCCCAATATCCAGGAAATTTTTAAATAAAAAACTTTTAAAAATAAAGTATTGCATGCAATGTTCCCTAAGTCTTGGTTAAATTTTTCCCGCTTTCTTTATTTTTAGAGCTTGTCTGTGTTCGCCCCCGGGCCCCCCCCCCCCCCCCCTCGTGATTTTACAGGGGTAGGCTGCTTTAAAATTCTCTGCTAATACATAAAATCTTAAAATTCTAATTAATAAATTGGAAAAACACAGCTAATATTGGGGTTTTCCCTTGTGCAAAAATAGAAAATTTCGTGAGCTGTTTGGCCACAGGCAGAGGTGCCCTATTCCTTGAGACGCTGAGGACACAAAGGCTAACAGGAAGGGTGTTCATTTTAAAAACGGGGGCATGTGATTTTCCAGCCAATGAACCTAACACCCATCTGACGTCGCACCAAAAATTCACCTGTTATTTGTAATTGATTTGCTGGCCCGCCAAAAGACAGAAGCGACAAAATGGCGCGACAAATAGTGTGACAGTTTTTAAACCCTTTAATTTATGCATGATCTGAAAATTTCGATCCCCTAAAAACCTTGGGATTAACTTTGCGATAAAAAAAGTCAACATAGGTAAAAACCCTTTTTGATTAAGATTTTTTTTAAATCTCGGCTTTTGGGGAATTAGATTCCCAATTTGGGGACCTTCCGACCTTCAAAATATGCCAGGGTCGGGGCAAGACATTGTTCCATCAAAAGGGCTTATGATTTTGAGATAACTCCCCATTGCATTTACTATTAAAAGCTGCCCCTCTCTTCCCCCCAGGTGGCCCAAAAAGGTATCGAACAGGGGGGCGATCTATAAAGCGACGATATTTTTAAATCCTTTGATGAGATTAGAAGAGAATTTGACCTTCCTCGCTCAGTTCCCCTGTACCCACAGATTAGACTAAGTGCAAGTTTAGTTGGCATCTCAACCCACTTCACCTACCCCAATTGATAATTTCTTACGACAGAAAAAAGGATTTAAAAAAGGTCTGTCAATTGTCTATAGTACCTTAAGTAAAGTTACAGAAGACGATAAACCTGAATACACCTTCAAATGGGAGAGGGAACTAGGGAAATCTTATTCTAGGGAGGATTTGATAGCGGCAGCTCTGGTTTCCGTACAAAATCTAAAAGTGCAAACCCCATGAGTTTCCAAAAATTAACCCTTGATGGTTCTCACCCCAAACCCCATATCCATTGTCTCCAGGTTATTCAAAATTTTGTGGAGGAACTGTGGGGGCTTGGTTCATGATCCCTTGGGGGCTGTCCAATACAAAGCTTTTTAGGAGAAGTGGGGAATTGCTCTGGAGGTTTTAGGTCCCCGATAATTCTTACCCCAGAAATTGCAAAATTTGATTTTTCTCGACAAATATCCACCGTCTTTCCAAACCCTTATATTTTGTTTTAAAAACCCCAGCCCCATAGGTATAGTTTTTACCGGGGAAATACCACCCTCTGGGGGAAAGGGAGGTAATTAGTAGAACAAATCTTCAATACCATTTGGAGTCATGTTTACTAGTTCCACCTCGCTTTTTCCATTTTATAAAAGGGTGATCCCCAAAGAGTTCATTAGATGTTTTTTAAAAAAACTCTTGGGAAGCTTATTTTGTAAAATTTGCTAAGCCGACTTGTTTTGGTCCTGCTCCACTTTATCATATTATATTTTTCTTAGAATAATTATTGAAAACTTTGTAAAGAGACTTTAAATATTTTTGCTCTCCAACGGTTAAGATAGAAATGTTTCTTATCTCTTTTTTTGGGATATTCTTCAACTAACTGTTATAATATTATTGGGCTTATTTTGTTGTTTTTTTATTTTATGTTATTTTTTGTACACTGTTATTGTATATTTATCTTGATATGTTTTGTAACTTTTTATTTCTAAAATAAAAACCACATGTTTAAAAAAAAACAATAATGGATACATAGTCTCATATATTGCACTTCATATAGCGTTATGCATGTGAAAACAGCTGACGTGTTTCGTATTACTTGATCCTTAGTCACCTAAGTGAAATTAGTCAAAAGCAACAGATATGAGACTTATCTTATGAAGTGTAAATAAAGATGTAAGTCCCCCCTATTTAAAAATATAATATGCAGTATCTCACAAAAGTGAGTACACTCCTCACATTTTTATTAAATATTGTGTTACAGTATATCTTTTCATAGAACAACACTGAAGATATGACTCCTTGATACAACGTAAAGTAGTTAGTGTGTAGCTTTATTTCTTTTCCCTTCAAATTAATTCAACACACAGCCATCAATGTCTAAACGACTGGCAACATATGTGAGTACACCCCTAAGTGAAAAGGAACAAATTGTGACAAAAGTGTCAATATTATGTGTGGCCACCATTATTTTTCAGCGCTGCCTTAACTCTCTTGGGCATGGAGGTAACTAGAGCTTCACAGGTTATATCTGGAATCCTCTTCCACTCCTCCATGACGACAGAGCTGGTGAATGTTAGAGACCTTGCGCTCGTTCACCTTCTGTTTGACGATGCCCCACAGATGCTCAATAGAGTTTAGGTCTGGAGAAATGCTTTGCCAGTCCAGCACTTTTACCCTCATTTTCTTTAGCAAGGTAGTAGTCTTCTTGGTGTCTGTCATCATTATCATTTTGGAAAACTGCCCTTCGGCCTAGTTTACAAATAATAATAATAATAATAATCTTTATTTATATAGCGCCAACATATTCCGCAGCACTTTACAATATAGAGGGAATAAGCACAGACAAACCAGACATTACATTATAAAAAGCTACTGGCAAATGAGACACGAGGTGTGAGGGCCCTGCTCGCAAGAGCTTACAATCTATTAGAATCTATAGAATCTACAATCTATTACAAAGGGAGAGGATCATGCTCTGCTTCAGTATGTCACAGTACATGTTGGAATTCTTTGTTCCTTCAATGAACTGTAGCTCCCCACACCTGTCAGCACTCTAAAGCACCAAACAATGACACTCTCACCACCATCCTTGACTGTAGGGAAAACACACTTATCTTTGTGATCCTCAACTAGTTGCTGCCACACACGCTTGACACCATCTGAACTAAATTAGTTTATCTTGGTCTCATCAGACCACAGGACATGGTTCCAGTAATCCATTTCTGTAGTCTGCTTGCGGGCTTTTTTGAACATCATGTTTAGTGGAGGCTTCTATCTTGATGCTGTGTGTGGAGTATGGTCTGAGCATTAACAGGCTGACTCCCCCACACCTTTGATCTCTGCACCAATGCAGCATATGTCTATTTTAAAAAGAAAATCTCTGGATATGACGCTAAGCACATGCACTCAACTTTTTTTTGGTTGACCATGGTGAGGCCTGTTCTGAGTGGAATCTGTTTTGTTAAACCGCTGTATGGTCTTGGACTCTCACTGGTCCCCACCAGTTACTCTTACGTCTTGCTGACACCAACCTCGTCAGCAGGCTGGTCTTATATGAGATTACTCTCAATCATTGTGTAGTTTTTCCACCAGATGCACTGATTTTAGCTCACCCTTCAGCTAAGCTTCCCACTCTCCCAGACTGCTCTGCTCATTGCATACATCTTTTAGAACACCTCCTAATTTAAACTCCATGCCCAACAACTGAGTATAAATGTCAGGACTCGGGCAGCATTTATCGGCCTCAATAGGGAATGATCATGTCATCACCACACTCCTTTTCCGATGCCTCTAAGATGTACAGGCTGAAATAGAGACACAGAAAAATAGCACTAAAAAAGCCATACTCACTAGTATTAGACTCCTTCACTTTTTATACTGAAGTGTATTCTAGTATGCTCATCTCCTCTTTTACCCTGCTTACTGGCTGTCCTTATGTTGTAAACTTCTGTTCCCAGGAATACACTTTATTGAGGTAAAAGGGTGCACGTAATGTTACCACACACACTATCAGCTGTACAAGTAAAAATTGCAGGATGGGTCAGTAGAAGATTTTAACCACAGATCAGACCTCGATAAATTTGAACCCCAGAAAAGACTGCTAAATTAATGTAGACTACAGAACAAAACCCAAAATTAATTCAGACAATAGACCCCAAACTTAATTCAACCATAAACCAGATCTCCAAATCAATGCTGACCCCTGACCAGACCCCTGAACAAACACAATGTCTATTAGAACATTCACATTTTTTCTGTATTTGTTTATTTAAATAAGGTAAATCAGTCCTTGGTCACTTATGACTTTCATCAAACAATTTGCATAGTTTGTTAAAAAAAAAAAAAACTAACATTCCCTGCTTGATTCACTATAACTCAATAATTCATCTTTGTACACACAAAAGACTATTTTATCCAAAGTCCTAAATTTAATAGGCCACAAAGCACAAAGCAACTTGTGACCGTGGAAAGTGCAGTGTTAAAAGGGTTTTTGCCTTTTGACAAAATCCCTTCTGAGCCCAACTCTTAGCTCTGTAAGAGCCAACCTCAGAGAACGGGGAGACTGCAGCACTCGCACAACTGTACTATAAGTCTAGGGAAGTTCCAAATATGTGTGAGCACACTTGCTCAGCTATATTCATAACTCCTACAGAACTGAATGAGGAGAACTGCAGAAGCCCCGCCATCTCCCCATTCTCTGAGGAAAGCATGTAGTGAGCTAAGAGCTGGGCTCAGAAGGGATTTTGCGAAAAGGCAAAACCCCTTTAAGATAAGTAGGTTATCAAGTGTCTATTGGCCAAAGTATGCTAATTAATATTCCCAGGTTGATCTAAAAGAGGCATCTAATATACAATGACAAGCAAGGGTGCTCCATGTAGCAATAATAATAATAAGAATAACAACAACAATAATAATAATAATAATAATAAGAATTATTATTATTATTATTATTATTAATTATTATTAGCTTTACCTGCATGTAACGCAGGTAAACTCGCTTTCCGATAAGCCTAATTTTTTTTTTTAAAGAAAAAGGGTTATTTTTCTTCATTTTTGCATTTTCTAGAGATGAAAATAACTATGTTTAATTTCAAACTCATTATGTACTATACCATTATTTTTCCTATATGCTAATACATTACACTCTTGCTCATTGGTGACATGAGTAGATAGTATACTTATTCCTAGGAAGGATCAAAGGAAACAGGGTTGTGTGGAGGTAATTAGAGGTGTCTCTGATCTTAGCAATTAATAGGTGACTCTTACCATCATATTCCCAAGCACCAGAATCACTGTAGCACTACTCTTTCATGTCTTGTTAAAAGGTTGAATAAAAATTACAGCCATCATGCAGTGTTCAATGAGGATGTGCCTACAGGATACCAGTTTACAGGATATAAGTAATTATAAAGTAGTTTGACACAGGTTGTGGGCATTATGCTAATTTAACCACACGTACACCATTATTGGAGACACTGTAACACATTTATAGAAGGCAATCAGTTTAGAAGAGTTACTATTATTTTGTTAAAGTTGTGTACAAGAAAATATAATTATAAACTCAAAAGGTGAAAATACTCTCTAAAGGGGTTTTCCTATAATTGGCATGTATCACCTATTTACACGGTAAAACCCCTTTAATGTGTGGTTTTATTCAATGGTCTTCAACCTATGGAGCTATACTAGTGCAAAACTTCAACTAAAAGTGTTCCCTCACAGATGCAAAATAGAAATGCTGCATCAGCTTGAGAGCCAAAGGTTTGACAATACTGGCTTAGACCATGATAAATTAAAGGGACTTTGCAAGAATTTGAAAAAACCATACTGGTTGGAAATGCTTCAGAATTAAAAATAAATTACTGGTGCTCCCTTGTACCCCTGTTCCAATATCTCTCCTCCCCAGTCTCCCAGTCAAGTGAGCAGATAGTAGAACTTTACTGCTGAATAGCCAACGGTGGGGTGGAACATCCAAGCTCTACAAGGAGCCTGAACTATGGCAGCAGGAGTGGTGAATACAGGTTAATATAGTTTCTTACAGAAGTTTCAATCAGTAATGGGTTTTCTGAAAATCTCATATGCCCCTTTAAACTAGGAGATGCCTGAAAGACTGCACAACAATATGCTCAAAACTTGACTAAGCCTGCTATAAATGTGTTAGTGCTGTAGTTCTTTCTTCTTTTCATATAAATGACATCCTATATTTTAGATTTAGCATTTTATTAACTTTTCATATGGGTTCAGTCCAAGGTCTCATTCATGCAGTTGGTCAGGCTTTTACTTCTGCCTGACTCATAATTTATAAATGATTGGAATCTTCAGCATACCCTTGAAAAATGGAATTTACAGTATACCATTATTGTATGAGCTTTATCACTTTAATCTTTTTTTGTCCTTTTCTAGTAATCAGATTGAAAGTCCCTCTTAATCTCTTTGGTCATAAAACAATGATAGGAGGTTAACCAAGGTAATTGCTAAGTTTTTTTTTATTTGTTAACCTGTAAAGCATTCACTGCTTTGGCGTTAAAGACATTGGAGATCTCATGGGGTAGAGGGCTCACTTCCTCATAGGATTTAAAAGACAGACGTGTTCAAGTGTCTTTAAAAGAAAGCGAAGCTAGACATTTCCTGTAAATCAATTTTCAGTGATTAAGCACAGCAGTCATGGAGATCTGCCTTCTCTTAAAAATTTAATTGTGTCATTTAAGACAATCTCTTTCTACAATCACCTGATCTCTGTGGATTTGGCATTAAACCCACCAGCTAAGCAAGTATTATTACTAGCCATACATAGTTGTAGTATAGCATTAGATGCTCACCTTTTGAATGGCTAACCATCTTATAGGTGGCCATGTCAAGTTCTTTGTGAGATCTCATCTTCTTTGGTAGCTCTATACCAATTAAATTGATTATTTCAAGGAAGGGCCCCTTTTACACATAAATGTGTCCTAATAACACATAGTGAAAGAGTTTTTCTTATAAAGCAACCATTTAAAACATTCAGTGGGGCAGAACACTTCAAACTCAAATAAACTCAGGTTTATTTGTTGAAAGTCTCATGAGACATTGTGTTGTGATTAGAGATGGGCGAATTTCTCAAAAATTCGATTCGGTCACTTCGACGAATTTTCCGACAAAATTTGTTTCGTTCCGAATTACTTCGGCACGAATCGCGTTAAAAAGCAGCTATTTCCAGGCTGTACAGAGCCTGCAGGGTGCTGTAGAACGTTGTGCCATACTTAAATATGCAGAGGGAGCTTGGTTTGGTCTTCATACAATGTTGTGTTTTAGTATGACACGCAGATGACTGCCGCCGCTTTTAGAATCGCTTCACTATAAAATTCCTGGGCATTTAAGGGGGCAAAACTACCAAAAAAATAAAGCGGGAATGTAGCCCGATAAAGTATGCCAGCGAAAGCTGGAAAAAAGCAAGCGGAGCTCGGGGTTGGCAACATAGGACAGAGGTGGGGGGGTGACGGCGGCACCCCCACAGCAGCATGAGGTCAGGCAGTGGCAAAAAGCATTCGGGGAGGGGTTGGGAAAAACACGGGGAACCCACAGAGGGGGCCAAAATTTAACTGAGAGCGGGGGTCACGGCGGCGGGCAGTATGGGGGTCGGGCAGGGGCCCACAAGACATTATGGGGGGTGGCAAAAAGGGGGAAAGCCACAGAATGGCACAAGGGATGAGACGGAGGTCACGACGGCCCGGGCAGCATAAAGGTCAGGCATGGCAAAATGACATTCTGGAGGTGGAAAAAACAGTATTAGGCCACAGAGGGGCCAACACAGGGTTTTGGGAGGTCACAACACCCAGCAGAAATGAGGTCAGACAGTGGAAACAATGACATTCTGTAGGGGGGAAAAACATTTATTGGGCCACAGATTTGCACAATCACACAGTGTGGGGGGTAAAGGCGGCACCCAGAAAGGGAGGTCAGGCAGTGGAAACAATGACATTCTGGAGGTGGCAAAACAGGGGAACCCACGGGAGTGGAACAAGACTGAGAGGGGAGGGTCACGGCAGCAGCAGATGAGGTCAGGCGTGGCACAATGAAAAAACAGTGTGGAGGACATGGCAGCACCCAAGCAGCAGCATGGGGTGAGACAGTGGCCAATACACAGTGTGGATTTTCACGGCAACAGAAACAGCAGCAGAAAGCATGAGGTCATAGAGTAAAACAATAAACGAGGTTGAGGTGGGTGGCAATACCAGCCCTGGAAAAGATGGTGGTAGGCAGATGGAGAAACTGCCCGGGCAGTTTGTGTGGTTCGGGGGGGGGGGTTGGGGGGCATCGGGAATAGTGGGGGGCCCCGGGTTTGTTTAAACCCAAAGACGGGACGCCTAAGGCTTTTGGTGGGGGGAAAATCCGGGCCGACCCACCCTTTATTCACCCCTTGACAAAGGTCAGCGTTCCACATTTCCCTTGGAAAAGGGGGGTTCCCCTTGGGGTAACGAGGGCCCCCCCGCACTGAACACCCGCTTTTTTATGCCACACTACTGGGGGGAAGGACAGCTTCCCATTTCCCAAACTCGGGCAAGTTGGGGCCCACAATCCATTTTTGGTTTGCCCAGTAGTCCAGTGGTTTTTCTAACTGAGGTGGCAGAGTGCTGTCCAAGTACCCCAAAAACCTTTTGGTTCAGGGATGCTCCAGGTCCTGCTGCTGCTGCTGCTGGGGGACTGCCCTCCTACTAGGGGGGTTAAAAGGGAAGCGCTCAAATGACCCAGACTTATTCTATTTGAGGGAAGCTGGTACTGCTCCTACCCCCCCCCCTTTCCCCCCCCCAAGAGCCGCGGGCGGGATACATGACCCCGCTGAAAAAAACCCCCCGGGTCAGCCCTGCCCAGAGGGGGGGATGTTTGCCGCAATGGGCAGGGGCCCAACTGATTAGGGGAGGATTTCCCTATAGTATTTGATTTTTGTCTTCCCTCTCAATGCGGGGAAAAAGGGGCCCCCTTTTTGGCCCAGTAGCGGGGGGCCCAATAGGGTGGGGGCCCGAAGTCTTTCCCTCTGCGGATGCGGGACTATTGGGCTGTCACTAGCCAGGCAAATAACTTTGCTGCGGGCCATTTTCCCAAAGGACCCCGGGGGGGGCTCCCTGCCCCCATTTACTGTATATTTCCCCCGGGTGTTTGGGGGCTCTGGCTCATCTTCCTCATCCTCATCCACCTCCTCCACCTGCTCCTCCTCCCCCCTTTTCTTGTCACCGGGGTTGGGAAAATCCACTCATTTAAACCAACAATGCTTCTGCCCCAATGTCCTCCCCCTTCCCCCTCCTTTTCAGTCCCCCCCGGGGACTCTTGGCCCCCGAGAAAATAGTCGCCACGTCTCCGGGTCCCCTCCCCAGACAGTTTTTTAAGCATCTTTTCCCAAAAATTGAAGCAGTGGAAGACGTTATTCACCCCGAAATTTGGCCCCCTGACAAATAACTTTTGCCCCCCTAAAGGGGGCCCTCAACAAAGGGCGGGTGTCACCCCAATGAGCTGCCATGGCTGCATCAATTTTACACAGGGGAGTATCCTGCCCCGCCTATCATAAAAAAAATCGTTAGGGGCCATTTCTTTTTCATACAGTCGGTCCAACATGTGCAGGCGGGTTTCCCCAGCTGGTGGAAAATTGGGATTTTCAGAGTGGTTTGGGGGGGGCCCCTTCGGGCTCCCTTCCCAACTCAAAGGGGGGTTTTTTCCTGTTTTGGTACGAATGGTTAAAAGTGCATGAAACATTTTTCCTGCCTTTTTAAAGGAATGTTCTGAAGATGGGTGTAAGACTTAAAGGAACTTTTCAAAACCCCAATTTTGGAAAACACGGGCGCCATGCAGGGCGCAGGGGTTTCACCCCTCCTGGGGTGCCCCGGGCGGGCCCACCATGTTCCTTTTTGTCCGTCCCATGGTTCCCGTTTTTGCGGGTTGGCGCGGGGGAAAGCCCACATCGTTTTTTCTTGCTGATGGCGCAGAGCATTTCTTCCCCTGTGTACTTGGGTTCGCGGGGAACCCGGGTTAGAACTGCAGACCCCCGCTGTGCCCTACAATGGGTATGTTTGGGCATACTTTTTGGAAGGCCCTGAAATTGGTGGTGGTGGGGGAGGAGGAGGGGGACTTTGGGCGCAGGGGGAGCAATTTTGACAACGTGGAGGAGAAAGCGGCGCCCTCCTGCCCAAGTTGTTGGTGTGCCTGGGGCTGGAAGAAAAATTCCCCCAAATGGGCCGTTAGGGACTTTACGGCCCTGACCGTATTTACAGCTCCGGGATTTTTCTTTTCTACATTTTATAAAGTGCTTTTACTCCCTTTTTGGGAAAAAAGAAATTAGGGGTTTGGAAAACTCTCCATCTCGGCTCGGAAAACCCATTAGATCTCTGAACGGGGGCGGGATTCCACCTTTTGGGAAAAGGGAGGGGGACTGCAGTCCCAAAATTGGCGGGAGCAGGTCATTTTGCGCACCTTAGGATTGTTGGCGTTTAATGTTGTCTCTTTGCAATGCCTCGTTTTGAAGGGACTGCGGGCCCCATGAGTAGCAAGGAGCAGGGCATTGGACCGGGAGATATGTAAAAGGGAAAAAAACACTCCCATTGCAGGGGGGGGTGGACCCTTTGGGACGGGCTGCAATGGCATGCTTTCCCAATTGGGCGCTTTTGCTGCTGTGTTGCTGCGGGCAGGAGGGCCCCACCACATCTGAGCCACGTTTCCCCCGGGCCCACCGGATGGTGACGCGGGAAATGTGTTGACGCGGGGGCCGTGGCCAACGTTACTCCCGGGCCACGCTTCATTTTCCCTGCCCAAAGTTCTACATATACCCATATTCGGCCCCCCCGGTGTTTTAAAGGCAAAAAAATGCAAAACCGCCGATATCGGATTTTAACGCCAACGCTCCGCACTGAGTGACTACTGCCCCCGCTGCCTCGCGAGCCCTTTCCCTGTATTTCTTGGCCCTGCAAAGCGGGTTTTTTTCCCCCGGGGCCGTTGGCTCACAGCTCACACTGCGGGCTACCCTGCTGACTCAGGGAAACACGCCCCACTTGCTGGCTGCGCTGCTGCCGGGACCCCAAAAAGTTTGACGCCCTCTTCTCCTGACGATGATAAAACCCTTTTGCCTCACCCGGCCCCCAAATTTGCGGTCGGTTTCATCATATCTATTTGTTTTTTCCAATGTCATGCTGTCCTCTCACCTCTTGGAATCCCGTTTGCTGCCCTTTTCACAACATGACCCCCCATCCCACTCTCCAATCTTTACTTTGCCGCCTACTGAAAAAGAAGGGGCGATTTTTGGGGCCCCATTTCTTCACTCCCAAATAGCTGCTGCTGCCCTCCTAAATTTTGTTCCCCCTCGCTTTATAGGGGCGCTGAGCCCCAACCACATAGTAGATTTGGCTGGGGGGCCCGGGGAAGGGAAGAGGCGGGCTGGGGACAGGTGGGGGCTGCTGCCCCCGTTTCCCGGGCCATCCCAAAACTAATGGTTGTGCCCTAAAGGGTTTCCACCGACTTTTGGGCCCGGGGGGTTGCAGAGGGTATCTGGGGGGAAAGAGGTTTCCCCTATAAACCCAACAAAAACCCCTTTGGGTTTGCTGAAAAACACAGGGGCCGCTAATGACAGCGGCTTTTTGGGGCCTCCCCGAGGGGACCCCTGCTGCGACGCCCCCTTGCTGTGCTGCGCCCCTTGGCCTGTTCCGGGAAAATGTTTTTGCCACTGCCACTCGCAGGTGCAGACCCTGCCCCCATCTCTGTTTACATACTGTTTGTTCTAAAATGTACAGACCCCTGTTTGATGTTTATATCTGAAAATGATAAATATACCCCTGTTTTTGACACCAAATGAAAACCCCGTAACAAAACTTGGGTTTCCCCTTTGGGTATTTAAAATTTTGCTTTTTAAAAAATGGCCCCGGAAAAATTTACTTGTATTGCCTTTTAAAAAAAACTGTGTGTTTTAAATAAAAAGTAAAAGCACAAACGGCTTAATTTAAACCCCGGACATGATTTTTTGGGTACAGGAAAAATGTATTATTTTTCGTTGAAAAAAACGGTTTTTTTTTTTGTCAGGGACCCTCAAAAACAAAAATTTTAAATTAAAAACCCCCGGATTTTAAATTGCGCCAAAAAATTGGGGCCGCACCCAAAATAGTAGCTTTGTTGCGTTTTTACAATTGCCGGGGTTTTTTACGCCCCACAACAAGGGGATACAGTTTTTAATTTAACCCTTTTCTTGTGAATTAGGTTTCAGGGAAAAAAAATTTTTATTTTTTGGGGTTGAAAAAAACGGTTTTTTTGGGGTCAGCACACCCGCAAAAAAACGCTTAATTAACCCTGGATGTAAATTTTCGCCCCAAAAAATTGAGCCCCACAAATTGTAGCCCTTTTTAGCGTGTTACAATTTTCGTGTTTTCTACGCCACACAACAAAGGGTTTCATATTTAAATTTAAACCCTTTTCTTTTGTGGGGAAATTTGGCTTTAAAGGGAAAAAATTTTTAAAATTTGGCGTTGAAAAAAAACGGTTTCTTGGGTTTTAGCACACCAGCAAAACAACCTTAAATTTAAACCCCGGAGTAAATTGGGGCCAAAAAAATTGGGGCCCACAAAATAGTGCTTTGTAGGTGTTTCAATTGCGTGTTTTCTTTCGCCAAAAAACAAGAGATACATTTTTAATTAACCTTTGCTTTTTATTTGGCTACAGGAAAAATTTATATTTTTGGCGTTGAAAAAAAAAAGGTTTTTTTTGGGGTCAACACACCCGCAAAAAAAATGCTTTTAATTTAACCCCCCGGGGGGGTTTAAAAAGGCGCCCCAAAGGGAAATTTTGCCCCAAAATGTTTTTTTGTAGGTTTTAAAAATTGCGGGTTTTTTACGCCCACAACAAGAGAAACAGTTGTAATTAACCTTTGCTTTTAATTAGGCTACAGGAAAAAAAGTATAATTTTTTGGGGTTGAACAAGAAAAATTTTTTGGGGTCAGCACAAACCCGCAAAAAAAACGCTTTAAATTTCCCCCCGGGTGTAAGGGTTTCGCAACAGAATTTAGCACCAAAATTTAAGTGGATTTGGATTGTTAAAAAATCGTTTTTTTTAAATGGGAAAACCAAAAGGAAATGGCTTAGATCCCAATTGGATATTGAATGATATGCAGCTGCAGTGGACGGGACCCCTGGAATTTTAGATCCCCTACCCCAAAAAAAATTGAATAGAACATTAAGAGAAAAAGTCTCTGAGACCAAACTGAGACACCCCCCCAGAAATGCTTATATAAAAAACAAATTTTTCATAAAGGTAACAGCCACGGCAGCACCTTTTCCCCGATATTTCAAGGGAGAGGAGTGTTTAGCTCCCGGCGTCGGGGCCCCGGGGCCCTTTTATAGTGCCGGGGACGTACAGGGAAACCCCCCCGGGCCCGATTGGGGTTCACCTCCGGGACAAAGTCATTTCACTATGCCCTTTTTTCCCCCCAGAGTGGGTTTGCCCATGTGCGCCCTGTGCTCGCAGCCCTTTTATAATCAAAAGCAAACTTCGTTCACGGAAAAATACCCCAAAAAATTTTTGACTTCGTTCCGACCCAAATTTTCCTTAAAATTCCCAAACGATTTCCCCTTCGTTAGAATCGATTCGCCAAACTCTGTTGTGATGTTATAAAATATAAGTTCCTGACCCTTTGTTTCCCCCATTTTTAAACCCAAATTTTCCCAAAATTAAAAATACAATGGAAAATATGTGTAATTTTGTTGAAAAAAAGAAAAACCTGGGAAACATGTTGATTCCAAAATGCAAAATTTCTTTTTTTTTGGGTTTACAGGCACAAGTTTTTTTTTATAGTTTATTTAGAGGGGTTTTCAAAAATTAATTCCTCATCATTGCTTCCTTTTTTTTTTTTTACAACTTTCCCGAAACCCTTGGGTTTCTTTGTTCCCTTAAACAAAACCAATTTGGTTACCTATAACAAACATTCTCCACTTCATGTAAGTAGTCACCTTTACATTATCTTTGTTTTGCTTTTGCTAATAATTAATGTGCCGCATATCACCTGGTTTTCAAATAGTCATAATCAAATTATTTAATTAACACAAGCAAAAAACTTTCTTTAAAAAATATTTTTGGGGTTTTTTTTGAATACAAAAAAAACGATTGTTTTTTTGTCATGGGTGGGTAAAAAAATCTAGGGGGAATTAGAGGATACAAAAATTAAAAAGCAAAATGTAAGATTTTTGGTGGGCCCCGGTGCATTCTTTTTGCGTGCATTAGTAGTGTAGAATTTCCCCCGAAACTATAACCCGTTCTATGCAATCAAACAATTTTTTGCTTTTATTTGCGACAAAGTGACACTTTGGCCCCAGGGGAAACCAAATTTTAAAGTGGTCTTCCTGTTTTCCCAAAAGTAAATTTTGCCTGGATTTTCCGTTAAAAAGACATAAATTTTGTAGATCCGTTGGTTTTATACGAAAAAACCTCCCCAACCCCCACGAACTCAGGAGCATTTCCCAAAATGGGCCCCGGGGGGGGTCTGTAAAGCACCTGATATTGGGGGTGGGCCCATTAAAAAATAGTGAAAAGGGCTGCGCCAGTTTTTGGACTGAAAAGACGCCAGATTTCTGGTGCAGAGCTGTACATACATGTCGCCCTTAATGTTGAAATGTAACAACTATTTATCTCAGTTGCCATACTGATATAAACAATATTAAGAAATGTGCAACATCAGCAATCAGTAACCGGAGAAACAAAATAGGAGAATAAGTGAGCTAAAATATTTTAGATAAGTGGGCAAAAATTTTTAAAATTTTTTTTGTCCGTTTTTGGGAAAAACCTTTTAAATTTTAAAAATTTAATTTAAATTTAATTTTAAAATTTTTTAACCCTTTTTCCCTGACCTAGTGGGATTCTGTATTTAAATTTTCCCCTATGATGTGACAAAACCCCTTTTAAAAGGGAGGGTAAAAGTCCCGTCTGTCCACCTTTGTCTATTTAGCTTAAAAAAAAAGTATCAAAAAATGCGTATCATTTGGGTACCCATTTTTAAATTTTTCACATTACAGATCAATAAGGGACATTTTGAGAAATAGTGGTTTTTTTTTCCCAAGGGTATAGAATTTGATTTTGCACCCGGCCCCTAAAAAAATTTAAATGTGATTAAGACAAATTTTTTTAGTGGCAAAGAAAAATTTTTTTATAATTTTTAGTTTTATAAAAAAGGTTTCCCCGGGCGAAGGGCCCATTTTTATATTGGGGGTCACTGCCCCAAAAATTTTACAATTTTGGGACATTGCATTGAATGGCTATACTTTACTATGCTAAACAATCCTATATTATACTTTGCTATACTATGATATATGTTGATGCATAGTCACATAATGCCAAAATTCAGCTCATCTCACAAATCTGATTCACATATCTCAATGTCTACTATTTGCCTAGATGCAAACTTCCTTCTGTAAATCACTGTTAATACAATGTGATTTACTCTGGTCACTAAAATTTTCCCTTAAATTTACCATGGGCTCTTCCCTTTATTTACAGGATCACTACTGTTTTTCAGGTTACTAAATTTAAAATTTTTTCATAAAGAAAAAAAATTTTGGGAAATTTCCCTTTAAAAAAGGGTTTCTGTAATTTAACGTAGCAACCCGTTTTTGGTTTTTTCCCTTTTTAAAAAACCTTTGCCTTCCCCGATTTTTACTAATTTTTTAAGGTTTTTGTTATTTCTTTTTGGCATGTCTTTTTCAAATCTTGATTTAGTACATTTTGAGTGGGGACTTTACTGATTTTTAAAATACTGAAAAAGACCCTTTTCCCACAGGGAATTTTCAGGGTTTATGTTCTATTAGACTCAGTATATGGGTGTTATAGAGAGGGGAGCCCACCATTATGGACCATCCTCTCCAAACTAGAGGAGAGAAACACTTAAAAGTATATCTCACTCTGGAGGATTCAGTAAAAGCATGTTTTTTGTTTTTTTTTAATTTAGTGAGTATCAAGTAATGCTACATTTCCAGGAACAAATGTGTATGCACCACCAGTTATTCATGGTAATGACAACTGATCTTCTGGGGTTCCAGTAGCGGAATCACCAGCCATAAGCACAAACAAGAGATAAGATAACCTTTGTAAGGTCTGGTTCACACTTGCTTTGACGCTGCCATTTAGAACCTCCGTGCATTTTTTGGGTTTTTTAAAAAAAAAAAAAAAAATAGTCCTATTTTACAATTGACACCAATGGTGCCTGATGGACACCATTGACTAAAATGAGGTCTGTCAGGTTTTCCCCCTGGTGTTCATTGTTTTCCTAGCATGCTGCACTATTTTTTCCATTATTCCTGAAGAAATTTGCAATGGACGTTCCAAACAGAACTTCCAACAGCGATGTAAAGAGTGCCTTAGTGCCCCCTTTTGTAAAAAAAATCCTAGCCATGGGCCCGAAGTATGGGAAAGGGAAAAACATTTTAACTTGGGTTGTTTGTTTTAACTAGGCACTTTAACTGCTGGGTTTCTTGTTGATTTTCTTCTACAAATGTTGGATAGCAACAGTTTATTTATCCCTGTTACATTTATATCACCAACATGTTCCACAGTGATGTATAGAGAATATCATCACTCACATTAATTCATGTCTCCACTGAGATTCCCCACCTGATTCCCTTATTCTAAATGCACACACTGGGGCAATTCCATAGGATGTCAATTAAACTAATATACCAGTACAGGACAAAAGTGCTAACCACTGAGCCGCCATGCTACATGTATATAACAAAATTTAACTCAACAGTGATATTTTAACACACCATGTTATCAGTTCTTAGATCACAACAAAACCCATTGAAAAATATTGACAAATTAGTGTTAAATTTCTGTGCCACAATATCATGATGTGTTTGCTTTATCTGTAATTTGATGTCCCTTATTATTTATATTTTAATTGTAATTGGCTGATTTGTAATTTTAAAATTCCCCAAATTTTTGGGTTGGGATCTTTTCTTTTTTTTTTAAAATTGTCATTTGGAGAAATTATAAAAAAATTGGCAAAAAAGATAAAGAAAAATTTTTAAAAGGGGTACAAGTAGTCTTTTTTCCTTTTGTTCCCGCTTCAGCACCATGGGGGCAGGGGGTAAGGGAAAGGGTTTTCGAGGGGGGTTTTAAAAGGGTTTTGAAAAAAGGGGGTTTTTATTTTTCTAGAAACAGCGCCACTCTTGTCCATGTAGCAGGTGTGGAATGCGCTCAAGATGAGGGACTTTGGGCCCAAAATGGACTTGTTCCCGCATGGATAAAACTAGCAAAATTTTTTTAAGGCAAATAATATTAAAACAGTATGGCCCTTTAAAAATTAAAAAAAAAAATGAAATGGCTAAGCGTTTCGAGCTACCTAGCTCTTGTTATTAAATTTTTATCATTTATTTTTAAGCGTCCCTTTATTCCCGGGCGCTTTTACATTTCAGGCCCGGGGACATAAATAACTTTTGGGCCCGGAATTACAAAATGACAATAAGTGACTAACAACTGGTATAGAGGGAGAGAGGTCCCTGCCTGCGAGGGCTTACAAACTACAGGGAAGGGGTGAAGAGATAGAAGGTGAGGGGCAGACATGGTTGTGGGGCGGAGGAGTGCACTGCGGTTAATGTTGGTTATAGGCAATCCTGAAGAGGTAGGTTTTCAGGTTACGTTTGAAGCCGGTGAGAGAGGGGGAGAGTCTGAGGTGTTGGGGCAGTGAGTTCCAAAGTGTGGGGGAAGCACGAGAGAAGTCTTGGAGACGGTTATGTGAGGAGGTGATAAGAGGAGAGCAGAGGAGAAGGTCCTGTGAGGAGCGGAGGAGTTGTTCACAGCACGATTAAAATAACATTAGGTTTAAGAACACTTAACCCTCCAATCACCATGTAACATTACAACTACATCAGCACCAATTGAAACACTAGATACATAACATTATAAGATATGCAAATAGCATGTCTCCGTATTCATTAATAAATGTACAACAAATCCGTTTTATAGTTTAAACCCACCGGACCTCTTGTATCAAAGTTTAAGACCCAAAATGCCTCTCGTAATCTAGTTTTTTTGGTCCAATCACCCCCCTCCCCCCGAGTACGGACACTTAATAAATTCAACAGAATAGAAACTGAAGCTATCTAGGTTACCCTTGTGGACTTCTATAAAAGTCTGGCTGCACCTGACAGCTGTACTTATTGATTTTTTATACTGTTAAGATGCTCTGCTAATCTTATCCTAAGTTTCCGGATTGTACTACCCACATACTTCTGGCATATTGTGCATTCTATCATATAGATTACATGATGATTATTACAATTAATAAATCTATTGATGGAAAAAACGTTCATATTATGAGAATCATGAAAAACATCTGTCTTCTTACTCCATTTACAAGCCTTACACATTTGAAGAAACCCTTTTGTCCATGGACAGTGTCTGGTATTGCAAAAATTAATTGCATGATACTTACATTAAACTTACGTTATTGATTTTGTCCACTGCTGCATTTCTGATTTTAAACAGGGGAAAAAGAGATTTTGTTCTCTAATTTGACCTGACTATATGATTGGTGGGCCATGATAGGTGTTTGGTTCTGATGGACCAACCATGTGCTCCCTGAAAACAGCAGTGCAGAGCCTTCAGAAATCAAAATGACACTGTTATCATTACTTTATAATGATTATCAGACAATTACAAAAGTTGGACCCCATCGGATTCAACAACAATATCAGATCTTAATGGTCTTATTCCTTTTAATGTGAAGGCAGTTACGTCTTCTTGAATTGCTTCATATCTGCTTCTGTAAATAGTTAATGTACTATATACAGTTAAAACACCATCATACACTTTCATTGATGTGAATCCCTTCTTATCAGTATCTGATTTAAATCATACATAATGACCTTGAATCTTACCTCGCGCCAATAACCCAAACAAAATGATTTAATTAGCAGATATCCTACCACCTAATGCATCACTTAAAAACATTAACTGGTCCATGATATTGAATGTTTGCTTGTGTGATTAAATATGAGAGATAATTACAGTTATCTGTTTAATTAGATCCATAAAATATGAATGGGTCAGTTCTAATCATGAACATAGACCTTCTTCTAGGAATGTAAAATTCCACATCCTCTTAATTATGTATGTGTGTATCAGTGGAAAGAGAACTATCTGGAAAGGTTGAAACATGGTTGATAGTCTTCATTCGGCTTTCCAATCAATGTCTAAGCTTCTTGGCAGATCCTGTATGATGCTATGAAGAAAATGATCATGCGGCAAACACAATATGTATTCTTATTTTGTTGGTTTCTTTAAAAAAATCTCAATAAATGCATGCATATCTGTATAATAAAAATAAGGGCAATATTTGTGAATGGGGCCATGTCAGTTTTCTGGTGTGCTTTGAACCAAAAAACTGTTGTAGCCCTGTCCGACAGATGTATGAATAGCCATACACCAAAACTTGCTGAAGTCTGCACTAGACATGACACTGTTGAGTGCCCCAAAAATACCACAAAGTTTGGCGTAAAACTACCATACAAATCCATACCATGGCAGAGACAAAGTTTGGGGCATAACACTCTATGCGTCAAAATGTTTGATGGTGCATGGTGGTGCATGCTCTGTACAGAGATTGTCATTATTTATGATCATTATTGTCCCATTTCCCCATTGGGGATCAAAATCTAAATTCCAAATTAACTTACATGTTTTTGGAGTAACCAGAGTATCACATGGGGAGAACATACAAACTCCTTGCAGAGATTGTTCATGGTGGAATTTGAACTCAAGATCCCAGTGCTGCAAGGAAACAATGCTAATCAGTGAGCCACCATGTTGTCCATCTTAGGTCTTGTCTATGATACCATTCCAAACTCTAGGTTTCTATGGGGAAAAAGTGAGTTTTAGACCAACACCGTTTCATACATGTGGCCCTTAGTACTTATCTATATGGCCACATTTCAGCTTTATATAACCTTCAAGCATAGGTATAACTACAGCCGTAGCATCCATATAAGCTGTTTTGGAGCTCACAGACTCATGGGGCCCACTCAGATGCAAGATCATTATACCTTTTTGTAGTGAATAATTGGTAGCTTTCTGTTATTTAGCATTCTTATGTAGGCTCATTCACACATGGCTATCATCCATGCCTTTATTTCTTGCTACTTACGCTGCTGTTTCAGTTTCTCATCATTGGGTGGTGGGGATAAATCTCAATTTACTATGAAATTTTAGCTATGCCCTTGCTTTGGAATAAAAGAAAGCCATAACAGGACACATAAAAAAGTCTATGGCCACTTTCGATACATATTCATGTCTTCAAATTCTATACACCACCATTTTATAGAGATATAGTTGCCTAGAAACAGAGACTTTGTGTGATTCCAACATAAACTCATGGCTTAGCAGTGAGCAAATGTTTTTACTAAGGAAGGAGACAAAATTCCATAATTCACCTACACACACATATATATATATAATATATATATAATATATATATATATATATATATATATATACACATAAGATGTACATATATACATACAAATTATATATATATATATAAATATATATATATATATCATATTTTTATACACTGTATATTTATCTACTTATGAGAGCAATGGAGGACTCCTCTACTGTCATAGTTAGATGAATATACAGTATATATATATATGTCAATGTAGTGAAAAATGAAAAAAGCTGTTTTATTCCAACATGTTCAAACAGCAACTTTTCGACTCCTAAGCCGAAAAAGGCTCTTAGGAGCCGAAACGTTGCCCTTTGGACATGTTGGAATAAAACAGCTTTTTTTTTCATTTTTCACTACATTTGGAGTGCTGTGATTTTCTTGATATTATATATATATATATATATATATATATATATATATACATCATTTGATTGCATGGGTATAGTATTATAAAGCTCTGTAAAATCTTGTTGGGTAATAATGTTCTGAAGTACAAGGAGCCGCTAGATCCTCTGTAATTCATGTTACTGAAAGGAACCATAAATTTAATAAGCCCCAATAACAGCACTTCGGTGTGGTGTGGAGTTAAAACTAATGTCAAAATGTGTCAGAGAAAAATATTAGATATGCACATACTGGGAATTCATTACACAGTGATTGGAGTTTCTCCCAGTATCTGGTTATTAAGGCATTTCAAAGTAGTTTATCATGATTCCTTGATTTATATTTATAGCATAAGAAAAAAAATGCTAATATTATGATTAGGTCATCGCTCTTCTTCATTGTTTACGAAATCAGAGTGAAAAAATAATTTATCGTTGTTAGTTTTAAAGAAAGAAAATGTAGAGAATTATTTTCATCCTGACAAATAGAGATAAAGTAAGATTATTGGAGACCCAAAAATATTCCCCTACATGTGCCCCATATGTATCTTCAGCTTAGTAAGCGATGAAATAAAAGTGAAGCTCCCTCCATGTGGTGTTTTTAGAAATGATGTGACAGCAGGGTTAGTAGGATTGAGCACACTTGTATTATATGCCTGACATTACTTTATAGGGGTTTCCAAAAATAACAGACTGCTGTCAGGAATTTTAAATTCTCTATTGTCCTTCTGCAGCTCCCGACAGCAGAATCAAGATCTACATATATCCTACTGTTAAATGCTATAAAAACAATAAGAGAATATTTTCTGAACTCCCAAATGTTTTAATGATACTTTATCAGAGTTTATCATAGTTTATAGTTTATTACAGGTTTGTTTCTAGTACTTCAGAAGATGTCCATACCTTTCATTATGTTAAGGACTGCCATCAACAATTACAAGCCCCATTTAGGCAAAGAATCTCTGACCCACCTATTGCCATTTTCTTTTTTTGTACCATATTATGCTCCGTAAAATGATTTATGAACCTCACTGAGCAGACGAATGCACCTGCAGAAGGCAATTACAGGTTACAGTGAAGTCCCTTTTTTGCAAAGCAAATTTAATCCAGGCCCCTGACAGCAGTGCTGCCAGTATTGCCCTGATGGTGGTGGCTTTAAAATGTAGTTCCTGCATTAATTTGGTACCCAAAAACTAATTTTAGGGATCACAGCTTCCCAGACAGCACAATAGTTATTTATGACTGCTTAAAGAACCTCTTTAACTTCTGACATAGAAGTTAATCACAGGTTTTTATACCAGTAGATTTTTTTTTTAAGCAGACATTGCCCTGTAGTATTGAGTCCTGTCTACAGTATATAATAACCAGTATATCACTATATTATCGTAGCTTATAATGATAACTTACCACTTAAGCCACTTAAACAGTCTTGACTTTCATTTTCTTGTATTACTGACTGGGGAGGATGTACAATATAGAGGGAGAGGATGGTGTAAATAGTAACCTGGAGTTACATAATACAACTGGGGATACAATGGGGGATGGGTTAGCACAGTCAAAAGGGATAATGCAAAAAAGTATATGGGAAAAAAACAAAGAACAAAAACAAGTAATTAGTAGAGAATATGTTGGAAGAGATATAGGACATAGAGAGGATAAATGAGACATAGTTGGGTGATATTTATGACTGTCACATAATCTCCAAAAAATTGGGAATCTCGCAAGAGAACAAAGAGTGACTTTGGATCACTATATTTACTATTTTGCGATAGGCAAACTTAAACTCTATCAGTTCTCTATCTATTAAACACTAAAACGTAACTTTTATTATATATAACTCTTAACCTCTATACACACTATTTAAAAACCTGATCTCTATCCTCATCATTTAACCCTTTTTGCTTCTGAAAGAGGGAATAACTCCCTTTCTATCATCAAGTCCGGTGAAACCCCACCTATTAACAGGAGAGCCTTATATCTATAGCAAAGTACTAGCTTCAGTAAGGGATCCCAAGCCAACTACTTGGGCAGTCGTCCCTAATCTCATAGACACAGAACAAATAAGGCCCCCTTGTGACACCGTCTGCAGCAGGTGACACTTGTAGACAGAGGTGAGAGATCACAATTTAAAACGTCATGCCATGATGTTTCGCCAGCTAACCTGGCTTTATCAAGGCTTAGAGGTCCGATCCCTTACTGAAGCTAGTACTTTGCTATAGATATAAGGCTCTCCTGTTAATAGGTGGGGTTCCACCAGACTTGATGATAGAAAGGGAGTTATTCCCTCTTTCAGAAGCAAAAAGGGTTAAATGATGAGGTTTTTAAATAGTGTGTATAGAGGTTAAGAGTTAGATATAATAAAAGTTACGTTTTAGTGTTTAATAGATAGAGAACTGATAGAGTTTAAGTTTGCCTATGGCAAAATAGTAAATATATTTATGACTGGACTCATGTGGAGTTTATATAGGTGGAAATAAGTGGTGGGAGAAAGCATAGTAGAATACTGATGGAGGTTGCTAAAAGTCTCCAAATATTGTGGCAGCAACAAAAAAAATCTACAAGTAAAGCAAACAGATGTTATTATAACACCTACAGTTGAAACCAGACGTTTACATATCCTGTATAAAAAGACACATATGTATGTTTTTCTCACTATCTGACATGAAATCAGAATAAACCTTAACCGTTTTAGATCAATTAGGAACCAAAATTACTTTTATTTACCAAATGCAGAATAATGAGAGAGATATTTTAAGGCATTTTTATCACTTTCTACAAAGTTAAAAGTTTACATACATTTAATTAGTATTTGGTAGCATTGCCCTTAAACTGTATGACTTGGGATACGTTTTGGATATCCTTTCACAAGTTTCTCACAATAGTTGGTAGGAAGTTTGGCCCATTCCTCCTGACAGAACTGGTGTAACTGAGTCATGTTTGTAGGTCATCTTGCTCGCACCTGCATTGTCGGCTTTGCCCAAAAATTTTCAATAGGATTGAGATCAGGGCTTTGTGATGGCCAATTCAAAACATTGACTTGGTTATCTTTAAGCCACTCTTTAACCAATTTGGCAGTATGCTTCAGGATACGGTCCATTTGGAAGACCCATTTCTGCCCAAGCTTTAACTTCCTGGCTGATGTCTTGAGATGTTGCTTCAATATTGCCACATAATCTTCTTTCCTCATGATGCCATCTATTTTTTGAAGTGCACCAGTCCCCCCTGCAGCACAAAAACCCCACAACTTCATGCTGCCATCCTCGAAGCTTTTCCCTTTTTCTTCCAAATATATTGATGGTCATTATGGCCAAACAGTTAAATTTTTGTTTCGTCAGACCACAGGACATGTTTACAAAAATGTAGGTCTTTGTTCCTGTGTGCATTTGCAAACATTAATCTGGCTTTTATATGTTTCCTTTGGAGTAATGGCTTCTTCCTGGCAGAGTGACGTTTCAGCCCATGTTGATACAGTACTTGTTACACTGTGGATAATGATGCAATCTTATCAGCTTTCCCCAGCATCTTCACAAGGTCTTTTACTTTTGGTCTTGGGTTGATATGTACATGTCGGACGAAAGCACGTTCATCTCTGAGACACAGAACCTGTCTTCTTCATGAGCAGTATGATGGCTGGCCATTCCCATCTTGTTTGTACTTGCATATAATTGTTTGTACAGATGAACGAGGCATCTTCAGGTATTTGGAAATGGCATCCAAGGATGAACCAAACTTGTGCAAATCCACAAGTCTCTTCCTGATATCTTGGCTGATTTCTTTAGACTTTCCCATGATGTTCAACACAGAACAGTGTGTTTCTGGTGTGCATTAAAAATACATCCACAGATGTGTCTCTAATTAACTCAGATGATCAGAATCTTACAAAGTCATGACATCATCGTATGGGCTGTCCCAAATTGTTTAAAGGCATTATAATCCTAGGGTATGTAAACTTTTGACTTTGCAGAAAGTAATAAAAATGCCTTAAAACATTCTTTCTCTCTCGTTATTCTGGCATTTGGCAAACATCAATAATTTTGGTAACCATAATTGACCTAAAAAGGGTAAGGTTTATTCTGATTTCATGTCAAATAGCGAGAAAAACATGCATATATATCTTTTCAGATAGTGTATGTAAACTTCTGGTTTCAACTGTATGTAGACATATAGAAGTAACATTTTAAAATTACATATACCCCTTCGTTTCATCAACATCTTATCCTCAGTCTTGGTTGGTTGAACTTGATGGACATTTGTCTCTTTTCAACCATACTAACTATGTAACCATGTAACTATAAGGCATCAAGCATAATTTGTTATGGGCACTTCAACTACCATGACATAAAATGGAGAATAGAAACCTGCAGGTCCAATACAGGGCTAGTGTACATTGTTAAACCTTATCTTAATCAACAAGCCAGGCAGAATATCAAAAAGTAGCAGTTAGGGGTTTCCTAGGTAATAGTGACCATAGAATAATACAGTAGGTTTTCATATATCAGCTATGCAAGTATGTATGGACAGGAAAACTATCTATTACACAAATGGTGTATTACACAGATGATTTTTCAGAATTACTGAATAATTATCCAGTGATCTATTCAATAATCAATTATTAAAGTTTACCATCTGCTCTGCTTAAGCATAAAACTCACAAACATTTTATTCCATATCCTGTGCTTGTAATAATTAACACTGCTATTAGATTCTTGTTTTCAGAATTAAAAAGGCCATTAGGAATTCAATATCATGCACTAAATTTGTTAATCGTTTGGAAGATCACGGCACAACTTATCTACATTCACAGCATATACTATCTATGGTGAAAAGTAAATCTAACTGTAGGATAAATTCCACCCTAATTTTCTTTAGTTATAATTTGATAAACAACTTATCTAATCTTGTTTGTTACATGGTAACTTCAGTAGTCATAACCTACTACAATAAGTGCAATAATGTATAAACGTGATAGGGAAATAAGGAGACAAATGGGACTGTGGTCCAGTTTATTAGGTAATGTCTATAATAATGCACCTACACATTAGCCCAAATTTAATAAAAATAGAGGATCAACCATAACAAATTTAGCAATGAATGATTGTTTCAGAGTGTCATCATCTTGAAATTTTCCACCTTGAGCAAAAAAACTTTTGTGGAAAGATAATTTCTCCATGAATGAGCTTCCCTAAAAAAAACTTTACTAGATTATTCACAGAAATAGTGTTTGTACTTTACCATGTGTCAATAAATATGTACTTTGAGCTAATTTTGAAGAAATGTAACACCAACATGGACTAAAATATATATAACTGCGTAAATGAAATCATCCATAACCAGATGATGGTTCGTTCAGCAGTTGTTCAACCATCAACCTTCAGATTATTTTGTGTCACTGTGTCATGCATTTGTTTGGTGAGTGAAAAGCCAAGAGGATATTGAAGAAAAGGGTGTGTCTAGATTTAGGTATTCACCCCACTGGTAAAGTCCTAAAGTAGATCCAAAGTATTAATACCTCCTAGAACAAAAGATGGCTTCTGCTGCTCCAGGATGAAAATTGCTTTATACAATAAATGTGGCTGACCTTCCAAAAGCAGCATGGTGGTCCAGTGCTTAGTGCTTTTGCCTTGTATTACTTAGGTCCTGGGTTCAAATCAAAGGACAACATCTAAATGGAGTTATGTTTCTCCAATGTTTAATTGAGTTTCCATCTGGTTTTCTGGTTTCCTCCAACACTTACTGATATGTGAGATTCCAATCTCTACAGTGCTAAGGAAAATGTTGGCATTATATAAGCAACTTGAAATTAAATGAATGAAGTCACCGTAAGATGTTCCTTTATGTTTTTTAGTATATTCTGAGTTAAATGAGCAGTGCACGTGTTTGGTATAGTCTGAACTCTACACTGGATTTCCCAGACATAGTTAAGGTGTCACCATTTGTTACTGCCCTCGGAAGGGTTGGTAAGTTGAAGTGCACCCCAATGGAAAATAAGTCCAGAGGGTCAGGGGTGTGCAGTAAACCAATGCAATTCTTTAATGGAGGAACTCAAGTGCAACACAATACAAGCAAGACACTGAGTGGCTTCTCCAGTCTTCTCCCTGATAGACAAAAGCTCTGTGCTAAGAAAAACTCTGGGCTAGCTGTCCCTCTCTTTCTCAGAAGGTTGCTTTACTGGCCCAAGCACTGGTCTTCCAGGGTGTATGGTTTAGTTGTCTGGCTGGCTTCTGGGTCAAAGGGCTGGTGACCCAGGATCTGTGGCTTGGTATCTTCAGAATCTTCTTCTGGTCACACAGGCATTCTGACAGAGTCCCTTCTACTAACCACTGGTATCTATCTATAGAACACCTGAGAGCTCTGAATGCTAGCCTTTTATACAGTTTCTAGATCATCTAGAATCTTCCAATGGAAAGAGTGGAGCGGAGAAGCACAACCCTTACAAAAACATTGTTTACAATTTTAGTCTCCTACATTTGTATAGAGTTTCCATTCTGTCCTATGGGAATGACTTAGCATCTTTTCCAAATGGCGCAAAGATCATTTTTCACTCCAAAACGCAACTGTGTATCTTCTAGCAATGTAGAAAGTTAACAACTTTTCAAATCATAGGTAGCAAGTCTCAGAGTCTTTAGATATTGGCAGGTTATGAGTTAACCCTTCCCACAATGCAGATAGTGCGAATAAGCAGAACATATTATAATAAACAATTTAAGCTGGGTTTAACAATGTGAAGCAGTACAGACGTAGATAAAAGTATAAACCATAACACAATGGTGGTTATGTGTTGATGGCTTTGCATAATAGCAATAGGGTGAATGTCCAAAGTACCCTTGTTCTGGGGCACTATAAATCGAAAAAAACAACAACTGTCAGTCCATCTTCAGTGTTAAGAGAACCTTCTGAGATACAGTTGTGCTTGAAAGTTTTAAACCCCTTAAAATTTTTAATATTTCTGCATAAATTTGACCTAAATCTACACCAGATTTTTACACAAGTCTTAAGAGTAGAACCAAATAAAACAAATAAGGAAAAAATATTACAATTTGGTCATTTGTTTATTGATGAAAAAGATCCAACATCACATATCTGTGAGTGATAAAAGTATGTGAAGCAAAGGTGCTTTAAGAATCTGTTGTGACCTCCTTGTGCAGCAATAACTGCATATATATGTTTGTGTTCATTGTTAATTAGTAGTGTTGAGCGATTATTATCGACAAAGTTGAGATCGGCACAGTTTTTATGTTGATCGAAATTTTTAGATCATGCGATAATTTAGGTTAAAATCTGTGCATCATCTATTAAGATCGCGCCATTTTCGGCGCTTCCTGTCATTTTGGCGGCCAGCAAATCAGCTTACAGAATAGAGCAGGGTGAGATTTGTGTGCGACGTCATGACTGGGATGTGTATGGTTGCGATTGGCTGGAAAAATCACATGACCTCGTTTTACATAGAACAGCGTTTCCTGTTCAGCCTCAGTGTATCTCAGCGTCTCATAGCAGTAGGACGTGCGCTCTGCCTGTGTCCAACCAGCTCAGCGAAACTATTCTATTTCTTCACAGAGAAAGCTCTACTGTTAGCTGTGATCCTTTCAACTTAGTTAGATTAGAGATTGGAAGATTTTATGTAGTTAGGTAGAGAATTTTAAAGGAGCATCTACTGCTTTAATGTCCGGGGGGGTACGGGGGGGCCCACGGGCGAACACAGACAAGCTCTATAAAGAATACTGGATAAATTTCACCAAGACTTAGTGTAGACATTGCAGTGCAATAGCTTTATTATTAACAGTTTTCTATTGAAATATTTCCTGGATATTGGGCAGCCTGAACTTATATTAGGATACACATCTTTTCTAGTAACTGCAGGTCTTTGTTAGGTGCAAAACCCACTTTAATTATCAGTATACATTTTCAGATAGGTGTCATTTTCAATTTTGCCCATTTCCACCTTTGTTGTTATATCCACCTTGCAGTTAAATTAGAATCCAGCAATTTTGTAGTCAGCACAGGTTGATAGGTGCCAAAAATACCTTGTATTATCCGAATACATTACAGATACGTGTTTTTTTTACTTTGGCGCACTACAGCTTTGTTCATTGAGGCACCTTGCACTTAAATGTGAATACTGCAATTTTGTAGTCACCACAGGTGAACTGATAGGTGCCAAAAAAATACCTTTTATTATCCGAATACATTACAGATACGTGTTTTTTGACTTTGGCGCACCAAAGCTTTGTTCGTTGAGGCACCTTGCACTTAAATGTGAATAACAGCAAGTTTTGTATGTCACCACAGGTGTAATATTGTAAGGTGCCAAAAATACCTTGTATTATCCACGAAAAAAAAAATACATTTCAGATTACAGTGTGTTTTTTACTTTGGCGCAGCCAGCTTTGTTAATAGAGCACTTTGCAGTTAAATTTGAATACAGCAATTTTGTAGTCGCCACAGGTGAATTGATAGGTGCCAAAAAATACCTTTTATTATCTAAGTACATTACAGATACGTGTTTTTTCACTTTGGCGCACTACAGCTTTGTTCATTGAGGCACCTTGCACTTAAATGTGAATACAGCAATTTTGTAGTCACCACAGGTGAATTGAAAGGTGCCAAAAATACCTTTTATTATCCGAATACATTTCAGATATGTGTTTTTTTCACTTTCGGTCATTTTGCTGTGACATTTATAAAAAAATGTTTTTTCTAACAGACATTTGTTCTTCACAATTGTCCAAAGTGGCTCAAGGGTCATGTTTTGAATTTTTGGGGGCATTTTGCTGTGACATGCAGCTATACTACAGGTTCTATTATAAAAAATGTTGTTTCTAACAGACAGTTGTTCTTCACAATTATCAAAGTGGCTCAAGGGTCATGGTCTTCAGAAACAGGAATAAGTAGGACACTGTTAATGGACACATATTGCAAAATGACTTGTTTTTGCAAGATCTTTAACATAGCTATCAATCTCCTGTATATAGACAACCCATTTAATACAATTAAAAAAGAGAAACAAAGACATGGTGGGATTCCATCCCTATTTTAAAAATGGGTTTTCAAGAATTAAACTACTAAAAAACTTGCATGTACAAAATAGCTGGTAAAAAAATTCCTCTGAATTGTACAAGGGAGGTACAGGAAAACTTGACCAGATGTAGGTTATTCAGAGGACATGGAGTATGGAGCACGGACAGAGAACAAAGTACAGAGACAATTTCCTCCAGCACGTTGAGTAAAATAAGAAAAAGAATGCCAAGAAAAAGGGCACCTGGGTGGAACAGGAGCGTTAACTACCAGTATTTCCAAGTGAAGCTCAATTGGTCCGCACTCATACGGAGGGGCAAGCGCTACCCAGGACAGGGTAGCTGTCCAGTGAAACTAAAATGGTGGTTGAAAGACTCCTTTTTCTGGCAATTTTTAATCTGGGGTCATGCAGGTTTGGGGCTCATGCTGTGGCCCAGGACAAGTATAGTCAATGTCCAGTAAAAAAAAAGTTGGTTGAAAGACTCCTTTTTCGCACTTTTAATTGGGGTCATGCAGGTTTGGGGCTCTGCTGTGGCCCAGGAAGGAAGTTATGTCAGTGAAAAAAATGGTGGTTGAAAGACTCCTTTTTCCCTGCACTTTTTTATCTGGGTTCATGCAGGTTTGGGGCTCATGCTGTGGCCCAGGACAGGTATAGTCAATGTCCAGTGAAACTAAAATGGTGGTTGAAAGACTCCTTTTTCCGGCACTTTTTAATCTGGGGTCATGCAGGTTTGGGGCTCATGCTGTGGCCCAGGACAGGGATAGTCTATGTCCAGTGAAACTAAAATGGTGGTTGAAAGACTCCTTTTTCCGGCACTTTTTAATCTGGGGGTCAGGCAGGTTTGGGGCTCATGCTGCGTTCCAGGACAGGGATATTCAATGTCCAGTTCAAGTAAAATGATGGTTCAAATCATACTGCCTTCTGGCACTTTTTAATTTGTGGGTGATGCAGGTTTAAGGGTCATGCTGTGGTACAAGACAGGGATAGTGAATGGTCTGTGATTTTTTTTCTGTGGCTTTTATAACCTAAGTGTGTTGCCTAAGATGTAGCACGTATCCATTTGACTGTTGTGGATTTTAATTCCAGCTTCTCCAGCCCTGTTTGGGTGTAAGAATGAAGGTGTTGTTGCTCTTCCATAGACTTTAATGGTCATCGATCATAATCTACCATCGACCATCGACTATCTTGTCGATGATGGTTGACTATCGACCATCGACCAATGTCGATGGCCAACGTAATCACTCAACACTATTAATTAGTCCTTACATCAACTTAGGGGAATTTTAGCTCATACCTCCTGAACTTCTCTCTCCCATATTTTCACCACATTGAGTTATTCTAAGCCTAGATTTTTATGGTATACTGACAGGATATTCCATGTATTTCTGATAGGCGTGAGTCCCAACCCTTGGATGGATCCTAACTCGAGAACAGTAATCCCTTTATCTCCAGTGCTTGCAGAGAAAAATGAGGTGCATGCATAGCCTTCTATGCTCATTTCAATGAAAGTTTCAAGTACAACCCTGCACTTACTAAGCTATATACAGAGTTCCCACAAAATCAAAAGAGAGGACTGTCCATGCACAGCCAGCCACCTCTTCTTTCTCTGTAGCCACATCACAAGCAATGATGGAAGGGTGAGGCAGGGTAATGGCTCTGCTGTCCTCAAGAAAGATGTATGATTATGGGCACAGTCATCTTGCCTGAGCTACTTTTAGTAGCATTAAGAGAGATGCTTTACTGCAGCTTCATGGGTAGAGATGGGCGAATTTCTCAGTGAATATTTGGTTCGCGTCCACTTATCGCCGAAATTCCCAACAAAAAATAATTTCGTATGCGCGAATTTACATCGGACGAATCATGTTAAAAAAACAGCATATTTCCAGCTGCACATAGCCGCATGGTGCTGTAGACATTGTGCCATGCTTAAATAATGCAGAGGAGCTTGGTTTTTGCTCTTCATACATGTTTGTGTTTTTAGTATGACACCACATTACTGCCGCCGCTCTAAGAATCGCGTTCACTATAAAATTCCCTGAGCACTTAAGAGGGGAAAACGGACCAAAAAACTGAAGGTGTGGAATTGTAGCCTGATAATGCTGGCAGCGACAGCTGGAAATAAAACAAGCTGGTGGCTTTCCAAGTTTGGGCCAACCATCAGTGACAGAGTGTTGGAGTGACGCGGCAGCCCTACACACTGTGTCAGAGAGTTGGCCCAATGACATTCTGGCGGGTGCAAAAACAGGAGTAGGCCCAAGAGATGGCACAATGACACAGTGGTGGAGGTGACGGCGGCAGCACAGCAGCATGAGGTCATAGAGTGACACAATGACATCTAGGATTTGGCAGCAACAGGAGTAGGCCACAGAGTGGCACAATGACACAGTTGTAGGTTACGGCAGCAGCATGAGGTTTCAACAGTGGCACAATGACAGATTGTGTAGTCACGGCAGCAGCCACAGCCAGCAGCATGAGTTCAGACAAGTATTGGCACAAGACAGAGTGTGGATAGGTCCACGCAGCAGCCACACAGCCGCATGAGGACAGACCAATGGCAACAATAATAAGTGTGTAACGTCCGGCAGGCAGTCGCATGAGTTCAGACAGTGACACAATGACACAGTGTGGTGTCATGGCACCAGCCAACAACAAGCACATGATGTCAGACATGACACATTGACCAGAGTGTGGAGGTGGGTGGGCAATACCATTCCCTGGGTAAAGATGGTTGTGGGCAGATGGAGAAACTGTCAGCAGAATGTGTGGCATCATGCGGGGTGGCGGCATCAGAATATGGCTGAGGCATGTAGTTTTGAACCCAACTCATTTCTCACAGTTTGGGGGAGGCTCATGTGCTGATATAGTCTTACGCTAAATCATTGGTGATGTGGAAATCCCTGAGCTGACCACGCCTGATTCAGTCTTGACCAAAGGTTCAGTCGTTCCACATTTCCCATGACAAGCGGAATCTCCATGGGTAAGATGGCCCCCGCTGCACTAACACCCGCACTTGGGGGGAATGCCACACTACTGGCCGGGCAGGACAGCTACTCCACTGCAAACTCGCAAGTTTGCGGCCAGCAATCCATCCAGTTTGGCAGCCCAGTAATCAAGCGGAATTTTCTAACTGGATGCTAGAGTGCTGTCCAATGAGGCCCACCACCTGTATGGTATCAGGGTCCTGCACCAGGTCCTCCATGCTGCTTGCTGCTTGCTGCTGGCGACTTCCCTCCACACAAGGCGTGCAGGAAGCTGCTCATCATGACTCCATTACATAGGTTGCTGCTGATGGAGCTGTACTGCTCCGACCCCCCACAAACTCCAGCAGCCGCGGCAGTAGTACGTGACGCTGAGGAAACCCCCCGACAGCACCTGTCAGAGGAGGACGATGCTTACAAGGGCGCAAGGGGGTGGGGGGTGGCAGCGGCCAACTGGACTACGGAGGCTTTCCCTATAGTATTGGAGTTTGTCCTCCCTTCTCAATAGCTGAAAAAAGGCTCCATTTTCAACCGTAAAAGCGAGGCTCACAATAGGTGGAATCCAAAGTCATCTCCCTCTGCCAATGCTGACTTTTTTTGTCACTAGCCAGCCAAATCACCTGCTTTATGGCCATCTTGCACAAGGACTCCGAGGGGCTCCCAGCCTCCATCAGTCACGTAATACTGCACGTGCTTGCGGTCATCTGCCTCATCCTTCCCAATCTCCATCAACGTCCTCAGCTGCTCCATCTCCCCCTCTCTTGTCCTACCTGGGTAGAAAATCCACTCATTTCACCATGCATCTGTCTCCAATGGTCCCTCCTCCTCCTCCTCCCTTCCATCCATCCTCCTCCTCCTCCATTTCAGTCCCCACCGGACTCACTGGTGGCCTGTGAGATTATCGCCACGTCCCAGTCCCCTGACCCAGACAATTTTTCAGCGTCATGTTCGCAGGACATGAAAGCAGTGGAATGACGTTATTCATCCGTATTCCCGGCTACTACAAATAACGTGGCCTCCTCGAATGGTCGCAGACAAACGCAATGTGTCAACGCATGATCTGCCACTGCTGACAATAAATTACACATGGGAAAACTCCTGTCTGCCTGGATCATCAAAAATCGTTAAGGCCTTTCTCTGTTCATACAGTCGGTCCAACATGTGCAGGCTGGAATTCCAACGGTGGAAACATCCGCATATCAGGGGGGGGGTGTGTAGGGGAGGCCGAGTTCTGCTGCTGCAACTTCTCGTGAGAGGTGTTCCTGTCTTTGTAGGAATGGATGAATTGCATGCACAGTTTCCTTGGCCATCTTTATCAGAATCTTCTGAAGATCGTGGAAGACTTCAGGAACCTTTTCACAACCAGATTGAACAAGTTCGTCCATGCAGGGCGCATGGACCATCCCTCCTCGTGCAGGGCGGACACCATGTTCCTCCCCATTGTCCATCACCAGCATCCGATTTGCAGTTGGCTGCGGAGAAAGCCATCACAACGATTTCTTACTGCATGACGCGGACAGTTCCTACCCCTGTTTGACTTCGTTCGCCGAGGCAACCCAGTGTAGAAGTGCGTGACACTGCTGTGCTCTACACATGTGGTATGATGAGCAGTACTTGTGGAGGCTAGAGATGGTGGTGTGGTGGAGAGAGGAGCGGACATTGGAGCGGAGAGCCGCAGTTTGACAACGTGGAGGAGAAAGCGGCGTCTCCTGTCCAAGTTGTTGGTGTGCCTGGGCAGGAAGGCAACATTCACCCAGAGGGGCCGTAAAGGACATGTACTGGCCTCTGACCTAGTTACAGCTTCCAGACGTCCCGCCTGCTGCCGGGCACCTCTGGAACAAACGATAGAGTTAAGTGTTGAGCTGATTTTTATCGACAAAGTTGAAATCGCAAGGTTTTTAATGTGATCGAAATTTCCGAATCATGCTATAATTAAGGTTAAAATCTGTGCATCATCTATTAAAAATCGCGCCATTTTCGGCGCTTCCTGTAATTTTGGCGGCCAGCAAAGAGATTACACAGAGATAGAGCAGGTGAGATGGGGGGCGTTAGCAGGTGGAAGGAGAGATGTGTATGTGGGAGGGTGTTGTGTGGACGTCATGACGGGAGTGTAAGTTGCGATGTGGCTGGAAAAATCACATGACATCATCTTTTACATAGAACAGTCGTTTCCAGTTTCATTCTCATGTCTCTCACGTCTCATAGGGATCAGACCTGCCGTTCTGCCTGTGCCAAACATGCTCACTAAATAAGGTTACTATTTCCGGCACAGAGAAACCTCTACTATTACTGTGATTCCATCCAATTTAGATTAGATTAGGGATTTGACATTTTTATGTAGTTAGCTAAGCATTTTAAAGCAAATCTACCACTGTGTAAAATCACGGCGGTGGGAGCGGGGGGGGTGCCGCGGGCGAACACAGACAACTCTAACTATAAAGACCACTGGATAAAGTTCACCAAGACTTAGTGTAGACATGTAGTAATATCTTTATTATTTAACAGTTTGCCTATTGAAAAAATTTCCTGGATAATTGGGCAGCCTGAACATATAGTGGATAAACAACATTTCTAGTAACGCAGGTCTCTTTTGTTAGCTGCAAAACTCCCACTTTTTTATTATCAGTATACATTTCATATAGGTTGTTTCAATTTTACCCATTACACTCTGTGACATTTGATATTCCACCTTGCACTTAAATTACAAACCACAATCTTGTAGTCAGCACAGGTTGTTTGTTGCCAAAAATACCGGTATCCGTACGAAAACATCACAGATTACGTGTTTTTGACTTTTGCGCACCAGCACTGTTCATTATGACCTGCATCTACGTAATCTTAAAACACAATTCTATATTCCCCACAGGTTAATTGAAAGGTGCAAAAAATACCGTTTATTATATCAAAACATTACAGTTACGTGTTGTTTTTTGACTATTCCACTACTCAGCATGTACATTTGACGCAGCATCTACGTAAATCTTAAAAACAGACAATTTCTATAATCACCACACGTGAAATGAAAGGTGAAAAAAAGACAGTGTATTATACAAAAACAAAACTTTACTGTTTTTGACTTTGGCGCACCCACAGCTGTTTCATATGACCGCAGCATCTACGTAAATCTTAAAACAGCAATTCTATATTCACCACAGGTGAATTGAAAGGTGCAAAAAATACGTTATTATATCAAAACATAACAGTTACGTGTTTTTTGACTTTTGCGCACCCAGCACTGTTCATTGACGCAGCATCTACGTAAATCTTAAAACAGCAATTCATATTCACCACAGGTAAAATTGAAAGGTGCAAAAAATACCGTTTATTATATCAAAACATAACAGTTACGTGTTTTTTGACTTTTGCGCACCCAGCACTGTTCATTGACGCAGCATCTACGTAAATCTTAAAACAGCAATTCTATATTCACCACAGTGAATTGAAAGGTGCAAAAAATACCGTTTATTATATCAAAACATAACAGTTACGTGTTTTTTGACTTTTGCGCACCCAACACTGTTCATTGACGCAGCATCTACGTAAATCTTAAAACAGCAATTCTATATTCACCACAGGTGAATTGAAAGGTGCAAAAAATACCGTTTATTATATCAAAACATAACAGTTACGTTTTTTTTGACTTTTGCGCACCCAGCACTGTTCATTGACGCAGCATCTACGTAAATCTTAAAAACCCAGCAATTCTATATTCACCACAGGTGAATTGAAAGGTGCAAAAAATACCGTTTATTATATCAAAACATAACAGTTACGTGTTTTTTGACTTTTGCGCACCCAGCACTGTTCATTGACGCAGAATCTACGTAAATCTTAAAACAGCAATTCTATATTCACCACAGGTGAATTGAAAGGTGCAAAAAATACCGTTTATTATATCAAAACATAACAGTTACGTGTTTTTGACTTTTGCGCACCCAGCACTGTTCATTGACGCAGCATCTACGTAAATCTTAAAACAGCAATTCTATATTCACCACAGGTGAATTGAAAGGTGCAAAAAATACCGTTTATTATATCAAAACATAACAGTTACGTGTTTTTTGACTTTTGCGCACCCAGCACTGTTCATTGACGCAGCATCTACGTAAATCTTAAAACAGCAATTCTATATTCACCACAGGTGAATTGAAAGGTGCAAAAAATACCGTTTATTATACCAAAACATAACAGATACGTGTTTTTTGGACTTTTGCCCAGTCCAGATTTGTTGATAGACACCTTGCAGTTAAATTTGAATCCAGCAATTTTGTTTTGATTAGAGAATAGCTGTGATTTGCCGTCTTTTAATAAGAGACTTTCCAAAACTATTCCATACCTTCTCAAATTTTTATATTTCTGAACATGGAGCGAAATGCAGGTGGTAAGCGAGCAAAGAGGGGGTAGCACATGGAGGTAGAGGTACGAGAGAAGGTGCTCCTTCCAGTGCTGGCGACAACACGCATGCCAGCGGATCGTCAGTTGCAGGACCGTCAGGCCTGTCATCGCTGGTCAGGGCCCTGTGAATCTAAGTAACGAACATCGTCGCCAATCTGTCCTTCAGTGGTTAATGCAACCTGCATCTAGCAGTCTTACCTCCTCGTCCTCGCAGTCACGGCCACAAATGTCGTCATCAGCATCATCAGCATCCGTCCAACATGAAGCAGCCCAAATGTCAACTCGTGTACCCACCACTGTGGATAATCCATTGTCTGAAGACCTCTTTGATGACAAAATGCGGTTGGGGTCAGAAGGCATGTTAAAAGATCAAGAGGATGATTTAGTCTGCTCTGACGCCCAGTTACTGATGCCATCAGAGGAGGTGAAGGAAGCCGGTCAATCGGCAAAAATCCCGGGCGTCGGCAACGCCTTGCAGTGCCCCTTGCTTGTAGCCCGCAGCTTCTGGATGCAGAAAGTCAGGACGACCAAGTCACCTGTGTTGATGATGATGATGATGACGACATTGCGGATCCATCCTGGTCTTTTCCGCAGAATTTGCTTGCGAGCGCTTCATCAGTGGACGAGGAGGAAGACGATGGGGTAGTGTCAATACGGGTCCCGCCACAAAAAGGGAGAGGGCGGTCGCAGAAGTCCGCTGATATGATTCCGCCAGCCACGGTCAGCGCAAACCCCGCTCCTCGCTTATCGCCGTCAAAAAGGTCCAGGACCTCTCAAGCCTGGGCCTTCTTTGAGCAAGCCTCTGATTCACCCAGCGATGTCATATGCCGCCTTTGCCGTAAACGCATAAGTGAAGGCAAGAACCTTAAGTGGTTAACCACCACCAACATGTCTAGTCACATGCAGCGAATGCATGAGTTGAAATGGAGGAACACTTGGCCAAAAAAGGCCAGACCGACGCCGGGCCTCCAACCACTGTCACACCCTCTGTCTCCGCCTCCTCCTCCTCCGCCACCACCAAGCGTTCCTCAGCTGCCCATGTCTCTCAGAGTCATGATCAGGATCAGCCTCCGCTTCAGCCTCCACCGTCGCCCGAGTACCACCAGCACCACCAGAGACCCATCCTACCAACCCCTTCTCCTGTCCGCAGTTTAACGACCTTGCCACGCCGTACAGCGGCTCAGTCTGCAGCCAGCCTTCTGTCTTCGAGGTTTGGGAGCAGAAAGAAACACTTTACCCAAACCATCCCTAAGCCAAAAGCCTGAATATCGGCATTGCCATGCTTTTGGCCTTGAAATGTTGCCTTTTCCGTCTGGTGGACCCATATGGGTTCCGCCACGTCATGGCCCTCGCTTGCCCCCAATAACCAGATGCCGCAGCATGCATTTCATTTTGCCAGAAAAGCCGTCCCTTGCCCTGGCCAGAGCCATGTGTCCCCATCTAAAATTTCAAGCGCGTTGTCATCATCTGTGTCCGAAAAGTCCATCTCCACCACCGACACATTGACTAGTAACACGGCCAAGGCCTCTATATCATCACTGTGGACAGCACACTGGGTGACTGGGTGGATGTCCCTCTGTGGGTGACGGTGGCTTCTCAGGCTCCGGCGCACGCTCTTCAAAACCGCAGGGATTGTGCAGGGCTCTTTCCCCAAGGTCACTGTGGCATCACGTGCCCAGAGACACCAGGCCGTGTGAAATTAATCCTGCCTTGGAGACCGTCCACACACAGTCATGGAGACTGTGACGGCTCCTAAGCAACGAGACCGGAGCGCTCTGGGTGACGAACCTCGTGCCAGGTCAAAGTGGTGTGCGATAACGGGCGAAATCAGCTGGCAACCCATAAGAAATGTAGGCTGGAGCACATACCTGGCCTGGCACATGTAATAAACCATGTCGCCAATAATCTAAAGAGCTACCTCGGGTCTGGACTGCCTCTGAAGTAAGGCTCGAGGTCCTGAGTCCACTTCCGCCGTTCGCCAAATCCTGCTTCGTCCCCGCCGCCTGGATGCGTTGGCAAGCGTCAGCTCTGTTCTCCCCTTCAACCGTCTCATTGTTGACTGTGGCAACAACGCTGGAATTCCAGCCCTCCACATGCTCCATGGCGATTGTTGGCAGCAGCGCAAATGCCATTACGCAGTAACGAAGTGACACAGCTGCCTAGACAAGCAGCGGTACGACCTCGGGGGTGTTGAACCACCGAGAGTGGACAGGCAGTGAAAGAGCTCTGCACCATCCTTGCCAGTCTTGAAGAAGCCACCAAAATGGTCAGTGCGGAACAATGCCCTTGTCAGATGGCATAGTGGTGATCTTAGTTCTGGAACGATCGTTTGACACTCTGAAACAACAGGTCCCGCCATCAACGAGGAGGAGACGGACACAAATGCGGCAACGGAGCCTTCTCTCCGTCAAATCACACAAGGTCCTCGACGTTTCACAATTTCATCGGTCCCTGCATTAGGCAGTGGTTCGGGGTCCAGAGGCTAGTGCAAGGTGCGCATCAGCTCTCAGGGGTGCATCCATCTCAGGCAAGTCAGGGGCTGTGTGAAGCTGTGCCGGAGCAGCGGAGGAGGAGGAGTGAGGAGGAGGAGACGGAGGAGGAGGAGGTATTCCTAGACACCGTGTACCGACTTCCCTGGCCTTGGAAAGAGGTTGGCGCGAATTTGAGCGGAGGAAGGAAGATGAGGAAGATCAGTTTGCCTAGTGCCCCTCGACCCGAGGCTTGGGAAAATCAAGCTGCCATCTCTCACATGAGTGCTGGATGCTACATTTTCCTCAACATGATCCTCACTAATGCCATCAAAATGAACAACAGTTTACTGGGTGGTGGCCACCCTCCTGTGGATCCCCAGGTACAAAACAAAATATCAGGCACTTTCCTTCCACCCCACCCAAATAGAGAGTACAATGCAGAAATGAGAGACCTTCAGATGATCAACTTGGATATCATCTGTTGCGTATGCTTCACTCCTCATCGTATCCCCAAATGTCACGTGTAACAACCATCAGCGACGTGACAGCAGTAGAGTGCCCAAGTAGGCGTAGCGGCAGCAAGCCGGCAAGGTTTTTCGAGAAGCCTAATGGGTGACCTCTGGCATCTTTGTTTACCACCTCACTGAACCGCATGCAATGCAGGGCACACATCCAACACACAGAGATCAGCTTCAGATCATGGTGCACGGCTATCTGCGTCTCAACAACTAACCGATGTTTTTGCATGTGTTTCACGGACCCAATAGACTTCTGGGTATCCAAAATGGAACGAATGGCCGGAGCTGGCTCGTCACTCCATTGAGGTTTTGTCCTGCCCAGCCACCAGCGTCATAATCTGAGCGGACCCTTCAGCACAGCTGAGGAGTCATTACAGACACAAACGCATCCCGGCTTTCCACAGATAATGCCGTGATCGTTTGACTTTTTCATCAAGATGAATGCAGGCATGGGATCTCTGAAGATGTTGTGGCCCAATTGCCGAGGTCACGATTAGTTGCCATCTACTTCACATCCTTTCTAACAGAATGGTCCTCGTTGACAACTTTTTTTTAAGAATGATCATTTTCTTACTGCAATTTGTTAATTCCTCTTTTCCACAACAGTTCATTTGCTGGTTTCTGTGAGGAGACTGTAAAAAGGAACAGCAAGGTTTCATGACAACACCGTATTCCATTTACCTCACTTTATCTAAGAATTTTTTGCATTGTCAATGTTTTGAGGTCATGTTGCTTAGATACAGCAATAATCATGTCCTTTGGAACAGAAACTGTGACTTCAATCTAAGTGGCATTCTTCCTCCCTCACAATTTTTAATAATGGCTGTGACGTCAATATATTTATAATTTTTTGGGGTCATGTTGCTGGAGATACAGCTATAATTAATGGTCCCTTTGGAATCAGAAATGTGCTTCTAAGTGGCATTTCCTCCTCACAATTTTTAATAGTGGACTGAGAAGTCACATTTATAATTTTTTTTTTTTGGGGTCATGTAGCTGTGAGATACAGCAATAATCATGGTCCACATTGTAACAGAAATGTGGCTTCTAAGTGGCATTTTCTCCCTCACAAATTTTTTAACAGTGGCTGAGAAGTCATTTTTATAATTTTTTGGTCCATCTCCTGCTTTGAAATGCGCAATACTACAGGTCCTATTATAAAAAAAATGTTGTTTCTTCTAACAGACATTTGTTCTTCACAATTGACCAAAGTGCCTCAAGGGTCATGCTTTGAATTCTGGGGGCATTTGAGCTGTGACATGCAGCTATGCTACAGTCCTATTCTAAAAAATGTTTTTCTAACATACATTTGTTCTTCACAATTGTCAGAGTGTGCTCAAGGGTGATGGTGCTGTCAGAAAACAGCAATAGGTAGGTCCACTGTTAATGGACACAGATTGCCAAAATGACTTGTTTTTGCAAGATCTTTAACATAGCTATCAATCCTGTTGAGGACAAACCCATTTAATACAATGAAAAAAAGCGGAACATAGACATGGTGGGCATGTTTCCATCCTATTTTAAAAATGTGTTTTCTAAAATTAAAAGTACAATAAAAAACTTGACATGTACAAAATAAGCTGGTTAAAAAAAATTCTCTGAACTTGTACAAGGGATGGTACGGAAAACTTGACCAGGGTGTAGTTTATTCAGAGGACATGGGAGTAATGAGCACGGACAGAGAACAAAGTTAAGAGACCATTTCTCCAGCACGTTGAGTAAAATGAGAAAAGAATGCCAGATAAAGGGCACCTGGGTGTAACAGGAGCGTCTAACACCATATTTCCATAGTGATAGCTCAACTGGTCCACACTAATACGGAGGGGCAAGCGCTACCAGGTATTGACTGTGTACAGAGGAAGGCTGGAGTTTCTCAAACGTCGTCTTCCGCACTCGGCTTCAGCACGACAGTTTTCGTTGCTGCGGTCATCAGGGCCATTTTAACCTGCGTGTTAAGAGATGACGGACGCCAGCCTGGGCTTTCACAGCACACCACTGTAACTCCGGCCCTGGGTCATGTGTGGCCAGGACAGTATAGTCATTGTCCCAAGTGAAACTAAAATGGTGGTCTGAAAGACTCCTTTTTTCCGGCACTTTTAAATGGTAGGGGTCATGCAGGTTGGGGCTCATGCTGTGCCCAGGCAAGGTTAGTCAATGTCCAGTGAACTAAAATGTGGTTGAAAGACTCATTTTTCCGTGCACTTTTTAAATGTGGGGTCAATGCAGGTTTGGGGCTCATGCTGTGGCCAGGACAGGTTAGTCAATGTTACAGTGAAACTAAAAGGTGGTTGAAAGACTTCACTTTTCCGGCACTTTTTAAATGTGGGGGTCATGCGGTTTGGGGCTCATGCTGTGGCCCGGACAGGTATAGTCAATGTCCAGATTGAAACTAAAAATGGTGTTTGAAAGATCCTTTTTCGGCACTTTTTATAATGTGGGGGTCATGCAGGGTTTGGGTCTCATGCTGTGGCCCCCAAGGACAGGTATAGTCAATGTCCAGTGAAACTAAAAGGTGGTTGAAAAGACTCCTTTTTGCGGAACTTTTTAAATGTGGGGGGTCTTGCAGGTTTGGGGCTCATGATGCGTTCCAGGACAGGGATATTCAATGTCCAGTTCAAGTAACACTGATGGTTCAAATCATACTGCCTTCTGGCACTTTTTAATTGTGGTGAATGCAGTTTAAGGGTAGGTGTGGTACAAAGACAGGGATAGTTAAATGGTCTGTGACTTTTTTTCTGTGACTTTTATAACCTAAGTGTGTTGCCTAAGATGTAGGCACGTATCCATTTGACTGTTGTGGATATTAATTTCTGCTTCCTCAGCTTGTTTGGGTGTAATAATGAAGGTGTTGTTGCTCTCCACATAGGACTTTAATGGTCATCTGCGCATATCGATGCTCACTATCGAAAAACCTCCCCCCCGTATCGATAGCGGACCAACCCCCACAACCCCACCCCCGCCCCATCCCCCGGGAATATCGACTACGATCGATCTCGATAGCCAACGCAATCGCTCAACACTAGTTAAGACTCTTTTGTCTATGTTTATACCACTTATTAGTTGGTATCGTTTGTGACAATATTTGTGTTAGTGCATTGCCCATTTAAATTTGTGCCCAGTCTCAGCCTGGCTTTGAGCAGCTCTGATTGACTTGTCCTGTCTTTTCCTTTCCCTTTTGCCTGTGATTTTCTTGTTTCTTCTTTCTTCACTCGTTTACCTGCATTTCCTCCATCATATTAATGGCTTTGAACAGCAGTTGCAGTGGACTCTGTTCTTCTCTTCTGTTTAGTCTGTTGTGATCCGTTGAGCCTGCTGGACTACCTGCTGCTATCCTGCTTGGAGGTTGCTTGAGCATTACAAATTGCACCAAACCTTTGCCACATTTTTCGTTCACAGCATCAATAGGATCTTATTTATCCATTTTGCCACAATTTGCAGGTTCATGGCATTTTTTTTTTTACAAAGCAGCATACTCTAGAAGCTGCATATTTTACAGAGGTTTTTTCTAATAGAATTATTCCAGGAGAGCAAAATTAAAAAAGGCACTTAAATAACACTTGTAAAACATGAAAATTATGAGATTTACTGCAAAAGAAAAAAATGTCACAGAAATGTGTGAAAAGGGTCTTTTGTTCATTATTATGTTGGATCCATTCCTGATTTTGGCTTAAAACTAAAAAATAATCTGGGATCACGATATTGATAGCCACATGGCTATACTTCAGTAGCATTTAGAAACAGTATTGGCAACAATAACTTAAAGTAAAAATGTATTGCAGTTTAGAAGTCACATGATTAGAGATGGGCGAATTGATTCTAACGAAGTGGAATTCGTTTTGAAATTTTCAGAAACTTCGGTTCGGAACGAAGTCGAACTTTGGGGTACTTCGGGTGAACGAAGTGTAGCTTTTGATTGATTTAAAATGGTGCGAGCACATGGCGGCTACTTGGTGCAAATGCATCTGGAGGAAGAGGGCATAGCCTGCATGACATGTGCAGAGGTGTAAGCCAATCAGAGACCGGACGGGGATTCTGTGAACGCGGAGCTAACACTCCTCTCACTGTTTGCTTCAGGGAAGGTGCTGCCGCGGCTGGATAGTCTTACTGAAGAATTGATTTTTTATATAGCGTATTTGGGGGGTGTCTCAGTTGTCTCAGAGGACTGTTCCTCATATTGTTCTAGTTCTAATTTATTTTGGGGTATTGGATCTGAAATTCCAGTGTGCGTCCATGCCAGCTGCATATAACATTCAATATCCAAGTGGGATCCTAAGCAGTTCCTGTAGTATTCATTTAAAGAAACAGCGTTTTTACAATTACAAAATTACACTTCATTTTTGGCTGCTCAATTCTATTTGGCAATTTAATATAGGGGTAATTAGCGTTGTTCTGCTGGTGTGCTGACACCCCACAGAAACCGTCTTTTTCAACGCACAAAATATATAAATTTTTCTGTAAGCCTAATTCACAAGCAAAAAGGTTAATTACAACTGTATCTCTTGTTGTGTGGCGTAGAAATCACGCAATTGTACATGCTACAAGCTACTATTTTGTGCGGCCTCAATTCTTTGGCGCAATTTCATCTCAGCGTTAATTAAGCATGGTTTTGCTCGGTGTGCTGACAAAAATAAACCGTCTTTCTCACGCCAAAAATATATAAATTTTTCCTGTAGCCTAATTCAAAGCAAGGTTAATTACACTGTATCTCTTGTTGTGTGGCGTAGAAAACTCGCAATTGTAACACGCTACAAAAGCTACTATTTTGTGCGCTCAATTCTTTGGCCGCAATATACATCCAGGGGATTTAATTAAGCGTTGTTTTGCTGGTGTGCATGCAAAAATAAAACACAGTCTTTTTCAACGCCAAAATATATAAAAAAATTTCTGTAGCCTAATTCACAAGCAAAGGTTAATTACAACTGTATCTCTTGTTGCTGTGGCGTAGAAACACGCAATTGTAAAAACTACGCTACAAAGCTACTTTTTTGTGCGGCTCAAATTCTTTGGCGCAATTAACATCCAGGGGTTAATTAAGCGTTGTTTTTAATGGTGGGCTGACAAAAAAGATACAGGTCTTTTTCATCGGCAAAATATATAAAATTTTTCCTGTAGCCTAATCACATGCAAAGGTTAATTAACAAACTGTATCTCTTGTTGTATGGCGTAGAAAACATGCAATTGTAACACGCTTACAAAGCTAACTATTTTGTGCGGCTCAATTCTTTTGCGCAATTTACATCAGAGGTTTAACTTAAGCGTTGTTTTGCTGGTGTGTTGACACAAAATAAACCATTCTTTTTCAACGCCCAAAATATATAAATTTTTCCTGTAGCCTTAATTCATGTCAGAGGTTAAACTAAGCCTGTTTGTGCTTTTCAATTTAGTTAAACACACCAGTGTTTTTAAACGGGCAACATACAAGTAAAATTTTTCCTGCCCATTTGTGGAGCGCAAATTTATATCCAGGGTTACCAAGCTTGTTTACTGGGTTCATTGGAGTCAAAAAAAGGGAGTATATTATATATACAGATATCATCATCAAACAGTGTCTGACATTTTAGAACATACAGTATGTTCAGCACAGAGAGGTGGCAGGCTCTGCCACTGCGAGTGGCAGTGCACAAACATTCCAGGCCAGGTCGCAGCACAGCAAGGGGACGTCGCGCAGGGGTCACTCGGTGATGCACAACTGCCGATGTCATCTAGCGGCCGTGTGTGTTCAGGCAACCCCAAGGGTTCTTGATTGGTTAAACTAGGTCATAATCTTCCTCCCTGATGACATCTGACAAACCCCGGCCTCATAGAGTCGGTGGGGAACCTCGGAAACAAAACCATTAGTGGCTGGCCCGGGAGCGGGTCAGCGGCCTCACCTGTCTCAGGCACCCCCCCCCCAGCCTCTGTCATCCGGTTCCCTCAGCAAGTAGATCTACATATGTGGTACTGGGCTCAGCGACCACTATATAGCGAGGATGAACAATTTGAGGAGGGCAGTCGCAGCATTCTTGGCAGCGAAGAAATGGGGCCAATATACCCTGCTTTCTTTGCAGTAGGCGGCAAAGTATAGATGTGGAGAGTGGCACTGGGAAGTCTTGTTGTGAGAGGTTACGCCTCGGCATACCAAGACACGGTGAAGAGGACAGCAAGGGACGATGAAACACATATAGATGATGATGTTGCCGAACGCTTGGAGACGGGTGGTGGCAAAGGGCTTCATAATCGTCAGAGAAGAGGGTGTCAGCTTGCGGTAAGGCAGCAGCGCAGCCAAGCAAGTTGGTCGTGTGGGCCGTGAGTCAGCTGGATAGCAGCAGTGTGAGGTCGGGAGCCAAGCGGACACGGGGTAAAAAATCCGCTTCACAGGTCCCAAGAAAGTGAGCGACCACAGGGGGACAGCGAGGCAGCGGCGCGCAGTAGTCACTCAGTGCGGAGTGTTGGCGGTCAATCCGATACTCGGCGGTGGGACTGTCTCTTTGCATAAAGGACACCGCGAGGAGCGATTATGGGTATTTGTAGTAATCTATGGGCAGAAAAGTGAAGCGTGGCAGGAGCTAACGTTGCACCATGGCCCTGCGTCAACACATACCGCTGTCACATCCGGTGGCCTGGAGACAACGTGGCTCAGATGTGGGAGATCCATTCCTGCCACCGCAGCAACTGCAGCTGCAGCAGCCCAGTGGCTGCATGCCATTGCAGCCAGTCAAGTGCTTCACACCTCTGCAGAAGGGTAACTGTTTCTCTTTGACATCATCATGCCGGTCCAGATGCTCTGCTCCTCGTCTACACATGGCGACAGCAGTCGTTCCTGCGAGGCGATTGCAAAGAGACAACATTATGCATCCAACCATCCTCTAAGGTGCAGAGCTGGACCGTGATTCTGTCCAAGTTGTTGGTATTGCAGTCCATCCCATTCCAAATGGTGGAATCAGAACCATTCAGTGAACTAATGGCTTTGCGAGCCGAGATGGAGAGTTCCCAAGCGTATTTCTTTTCCAAAAAGGCAGTACCGCACTTTCATAAAAATATGTAGAACTGAAGGTGGCGTCAGTCCTTGAGCTTATCGTTTTGTTCCATGGTGCACTTGGGCAGCGCGGACGTCTGGATCTGTAAATACGGTCAAGGGCCTGTACATGTCCTTTACGGCCCACCAATGGGGAATGTGCTTCCTGCCAGGCTACACCAAAAACTTGGACCGGACGCCGCCTTCTCCCTCCACGGTTGTCAAACTGCTGCACCTGCGCCAATGTCCGCATCCTCTCCTCCACCATTCTCCACCATCTCAGCCTCCACAAGTATCTGTCCTCAACCACATGTGTAGGGCACAGCGGTGTCACGCAGTTCCTAACCTGGCTTGCCTTCGGCGAACGAAGTCACACACAGGAGGCCAGGAACTGCTCCGCGTCTGCAGTAAAGAAATCGATGATGTGGCTTTCCGCGCAAAATGCAAATCGGAACCATGGTGACGAGACATTGATGATGGAACATGGTGTCCGCGCTGCACCGAGGAGGGATGGTCCATGCGCCCTGCATGGCGCATAGTGTTCAAATCTGGGTTGTGAAAAGGTTCCTGAAGTCTTCCACGATCTTCAGAATATTCTGAAATGGCCAGGAAACCTGTGCATGACTATATTTCATTCGTACAAAGCCAGGAAAACCCTCCTCGAGTTGCAGCGGCAGAACGGCCTCCCCAACACACTCTGATATGCGATGTTATTCCAACCCGCTGGAATTCCAGCCTGCCCACATGTTTGGACCGACTGTATGAACAGAGAAAGGCCATTAACGATTTTTTGATGATCCAGGCAGACAGAAAGTCCGCCCTGTGGTAACTTTGATGTCAGCCAGTGCCAAGTTCATGCGTGACACCTGCAGTTTGGTGAGGCCATTCGAGGAGGCGCGTTATTTGTCAGGTCGCCAGACTACGGATGAATAACGTCATTCCACTGCTTCATGTCTGGAAACAGAATGCTGAAAAATCTGTTGGGCAGGGGACTGGAGACGTGGCGACTACATCTCGTGGCACATGAGTCCGGTGGGGACTGAAATGGAGGAGGAGGAGGAGGACATTGGTGCAGAAGCATTTGGGGGTCTGGTGAAATGAGTGCATTTTACTTTGTGACAAGAGAGAGGAGCAGGAGCAGCTGGAGGAGGTGATGGAGATGAGGAAGAGAGGCAGATGACCCAAAGCAACGTGGCAGTATACTGTGGAAATGAGCAGGGAGCCCCCTCGGAGTCACTGGCAGATGGCCCGCAGCATGCTTTTTTGCCTGGCTAGTGACAGCCGATAGTTAGGCATCCGGCGAGAGATGACTTCTGGCTCTCCACCCTATTGGACCTCGCTACCGGTACAAAATGGGAGCCTTTTTCCAAGCTATTGAAGGGAAGACAAAAAGATCAAAATACGCTATAGGGAAATCCTCCGTAATCAGTTGGCGCTGCCTATGTGCGGCATCGTCCCTCCTCTGAAGGTCTGACCGGGAGGGGTTCCTCAGCGTCACGCACTACTGCCGCGCTGCTGGGGAAGGGTGGGGGGGGGGGGGTGGAGCCTGTACCAGCTCCATCAGTAGTACCTAAGTCTGGGATGTCACTGATGAGCAGCCTTCCTTTCACCGCCTAGTGAGGAGGGCAGTCGCTCAGCAAGCAGCAGCAGCAGGACCTGGAGCAGTCCCTGAAACCACAGGTTGTGGCCTACTTGGACAAGCACTTGCCACTCAGTTAGAAGATCGCTCTGGACTACTGGGCAGCCAATACTGGATGTGTGGCCGCCAAACTTGCCGAGTTTGCAGTGGAGAAGCTGTCCATGCCGGCCAGTAGTTGTGGGGGGGGACATCTGAGGCGGGTGTTCAGTGCGGCGGGAGCCCGTTACCCCAAGGAGAACACGCTTGTCCACGGGAAAATGGGGAACGACTTGACCTTTGTCAAGATGAATCTAGGCGTGGTCGGCCAGGATTTCCACACACCAATGCCTTAGGGCGTCAGTCTGGGTTCAAACTACCTCGCCTCAGCACACTATTCTGATGACGCCACCCCGCCTGATGCCACAACAATCTGCTGCCAGTTTCTCCGTCTGCCTACCACCATCTTTACAAGGGATGGTATTGCCACCCACCTCAACACTCTGGTCATTGTGCCATCTCATGACCTCATGCTGCCTGCATGCTGCGATTGCCGTGACATCCACATTTGTCTTTGTGCACTGGTCTGACCATCTTGCTGCTGCTGTGGATGCTGCCATGTCCTCCACACTGTGTCATGTGCCACTGCCTGACCTCATGCTGCTCGCCGCCGTGAACCTTCGCTCACAGTACTTGTGCCACTCTGCCGGCTTCCTCCTGGTTTTGCCAACCTCAGTAATGTCAATTGTCGCCACTCTATTGACCTCATGTGCTGCTATGTGGACTCCTGCCATGTCCTACACACTTGTCTTTGTGCAATGCCTGACCTCATGCTGTTGCACGCCGTGACCTCTGCTCAAGTCTTGTGCACTCTGTGGCTGTCCTCATGTTTTGCCACCTCCAGAATGTCTTTGTGCCCACTCTCTGTCACTCATGCTGCTGCTTGACTCCTGCTCGTGCCCTCCACACTGGATTCATTGTGCCACTGCTGACCTCATGCATGCTGCCGCCGGGGGGGGGGGGGTGACCTCGCTCTCTCTATTTTTTTCCTCCCATTGTGCATTCTTTGGCTTCCTCCTGTTTTGCCACCTTCAGAATGTCATTGTGCCACTGCCTGATCTCATGCTGCTGCTGTCGTAACCTCCACACTGTGTGATTGTGCAACTCTGTGGCCTAATACTGTTTAGCGCTCCAGAATGTCAATTGTGCCACTGCCTGACTAATACTGCTGCCGCCGTGACTTTCCACACTAGTTTGAATTGTGCCACTCTGTGGCCAACTCTGTTTGCGCCTACAGAATGTCATTGTGCACTGCCTGAATCATACTGCTGCGCCGTGCCTCCACACTGTGTGATTGTGCCACTCTTGTGGCTAATACTGTTTGTGCCACTCCGAATGTCATTGTGCCACTGCACTAGATTCATTACATGCTGCCGCCGTGATCCATGTGTGACTGTGCCACTCTTGGCCTAATACTGTTTTGCGCCTCCAGAATGTCATTGTGCCACTGCTGACCTATACTGCCTGCCGCCGTGACCTCCTCCACTGTGTGATTGTGCCACTCTGAGGCCCTAATTACTGTTTAGCCTCCTCCAGAATGTCATTGTGCCACTGCCTGAGCTCTCATACTGATCGCCGTGACCTCCACACTGTGTGATTGTGCCACTCGTGGCCTAATACTGTTTGGCCACCTCCAGAATGTTCATTGTTCCAATGCCTGATCTCATACTGCTGCAGGCCAGTGACCTCCACATGTGTGATTGTGGCCACTCTGTGGCCTAATACTGTTTTGCCGCCTCCAGAATGTCATGTGCCACTTGCCTGACCTCTTAAGGCTGCCACCGTGACTCTCCACACTAGTAGTGATTGTGCACTATGTGGCCTAATACTGTTTTTCCGCTCCAGAATGTCATTGTGCACTGCCTGATCTCATGCTGCTGCTGTTCGTGACCTCCACACTGTATCATTGAGCCACTCTGTGGCTAATACTGTTTTGCCGACTCCAGTATGTCATTGTGCCACTGCTCACCTCATAATGCTGCCGCCGTGGTCTCCGCCCTCAGTTCATCTGTGCCATCTGTGTGCCTTCCTCGTCGTTTTGCACACTCCAGAATGTCATTGTGCCACTGCTGACCTCATGCTGCTGTGGCTGCGCTGTCACCTCCAACACTCTGTCATAATGTGCCACCTGAGCTCTCGCTTGTTTTTTTCCAGCTTCGCTGGCAGACTTTATGAGGCTACATTCCGCTTGAGTTTTTTGGTCAGTTGTTCCCTCTTAGTGCCCAGGAATTTATATAGTGAAGCGATTCTAGAGCGGCGGCAGTCTCTGCGTGTCATACTCTAAACAAACATTGTATGAAGCACCAAACCAAGCTCCCTCTGCCATATTTAAGCATGGCACAACGTTATACAGACTGCAGGCTCTGTTGGCCAGCCTGGAAAATAGCTGCTTTTTTAACGTGATTCGTGCGAAGTAATTCGGACGAATTTATTTTTGTCGGAAAATTCGGCACGAATGACCCGAATCGTATTTTTTGTAGAAATTCGCCCATCTCTACACATGATATTAGAGAGATGTTGGCCCGCTCTTATTTAAAACATTGCTTAAAGGGGTTGTCTCACTACAAGGATTGCTTTTTATGTTAAAGATTTTGAAAAAACAAGTAACTTTGCAATATATGTCATAACAATGTCCTACCTATTCCTAGATATCCCCTTTGTATAGGCTTAGGAGTATCAGCTCCTCAGGACGTATAGCTACAGACCTGTTTGTCTTTAATGTTAGGCTTGCACATGTTTAAAAAATTTTTTTTTTTAAAAAAAAAAAAAAAAAAAAAAAAACAGGGGGGGGGGGGGGGGGGGCGGGGGGGGGGGGGGGGGGGGGGGGGGGAAGGGGGGAAACCCCGGGGGGGGGGGGGGGGAAAAGGGGAAGGGGGGGGGGGACCCCGGCGGGGCCCCCCCCAGAGGGGGGGGGGCCCCGGTTTTGTGGGGGGGGGGGGGGGGAAAGGGGGGGGGGGGGGGGGGAAAAGGGGGGGGGGGGGGGGGGGTTTTTTAGGGGGGGGGGTTTTGGGGGGGTTTTTTTTGGGGGAGGGAAAAGGGGGGGGAAAAGGGGGGGGGGGGGAAGGAAAAAAAAGGGAGAAAAAAGTGAAAAGGGGGGGGGGGGGGGTTTTTGGGGGGGGGAAAAATTTTTTGGGAAAAGGGGGGGTTTTTGGGGGGGAGGGGGGGGGGGAAAAAGGGGGGAAAAGGGGGGGGGGGGGGAAAAAAAAAAATTTTTGGGGGGGGGGAAAAAGGAAAGGGGGGGGGGGAAAGGGGGGAGTTGGGGGGGAAAAGGGGGGGGGGGGAGGGGGGGGGGGGGGGGGGGGGAAAAACCCCCGAAAAAGGGGGGGAAAAGGGGGGGGGGAGCCCCCCCGGGGGGGGGGGAATAAGGGGGCGGGGGGGGGGTTTTTTTTTTTTTTAAGTGTTTTTTTTTTTTTAAAAAAAAAAAAAAACCCCCCCCCTTTTTTTTTTTAAAAACATTTTTAGGTAAATGATCAATTAGGGAAATTTTTTGGGGGTTCAAAAATTTACTTTTTTTAAAAAAAAGAAAAAACTTTTTTTTCCCAAAGGTTTAAATTTTTTTTTTTAAAAAAAAATTTTTTCCTTAAATCCCCTTTTAAACATTTGATCTAATTTTTTATCCCAAAATTTAGGTTCTTTTTTTTTTTTTCTAAAACCAATTAAAAGCCCCCAAAGTTAACTTACATTAAAAATTTTGTGGGGTTTAATTTTTGTTTTTGGGGTTTTGTTTCATTTTAAATTTTCCCCCTTTTTCATTAAAAAAAATTTTTTCCCCTTTTTGAGTTTTTAAATTTTTTTAAAATTTTTTAAAAAAAAATTTTAAAAAATGTTTTTTTTTTTTGAAAATTTTTGTTAACACTAATTTTTTTTTTTAGCAAAATTTACATTTTTAAAAAATAAAAGGGAAAATATTTTTAAAATTTAAATTTTAAAAAAATTTTTGTTTAAAAATATTTTTTTTAATTTTTAATTCCTTTTTTTTTCCTTTAAAAATTAAAATGTGGTAAATAACCCTTCTTGACTTTTTTAACTCAGTGACAGTGTTTTCACATTGCTAGTGCTGTAGATGAAAGATCCAATATCTTAATTATTTATCACAGAACTAAATGATGAAGTGTCTGGATATTTCTGCAATGTTCATTTATCTGATCACTGAAGGATAAAGCTATCATTAGGCCAGAAATTATGACTAGACTATGACATTAATGATAAAAATTAAAGATGAACATCCCATAAAAATAGACCATATACTTCTTGAGCATTAATTCTAGCCCACTCTTGATTATTGCTTTCTAATAGAAAAGATGTGATTAGATAACTATATTCTTGATATTACCATTAATATGGTTAATGCTCATCACCTATGCATTAACCTCACAAACAATGTTTGCACTGTTACTGGTGCATAAATATATTATTATCAAGCTAAATAATAATAATAATCCTGCTAAGGATTACAATATTCTTAAGGTAAAATATGTAATTTGGTTTTGCATATAGATTCTATGAAACCAGTAGTACTTTCAACATCATATATATTTTCTCAGGCAATATCATGTTGCTACTAATATTCCTAATGTGCAGACTTGTTTTTTCCTATTATTTTTAAACAAGTTGTAACACTGTTACTTTCAGATTGAAAAAGGCAATATAAATACATAAGCAGAATTGACTTGATTATAAAATGATTTAAGAAACCATGGAAGTAGTAAACATAATTAGATAAACAATTTAGATAAACAATATAAATAATAGTGGAATGCTTTATGAATAATCTACAGTAGAAAGCACGTTCATCTCTGAGACACAGAACCCGTCTCCTTCCTGAGCGGTATGATGGCTGGACATTCCCATCTTGTTTGTACTTGCGTATAATTGTTTGTAAAGATGAACAAGGCACCTTCAAGTATCTGGAAATTCCACCCAAGCATGATCCAGACAATTCTCTTCCTCAAATCTTGGATGATTTATTTAGACTTTCCCATGATGTTACACACAGAATCAGTATGTTTCTGGTGTGCAATAAAATACATTCACAGGTGTGTCTCTAATTAACTCAGATGTTGCCAATAAACCAGAAGCTTCAAAAGACATGACATCATCATATGAGCTTTCCCCAATTGTTTAAAGGCAGAGTAATCCTAGTGTATGTAAACTTTTGACTTTGCAGAAAGTAATACAAATGCCTTAAAAAATTGTCTTTCTCTCAGTATTCTTCATTTGGCAAATATAAATAATTTTGGTAATCCTAATTGACCTAAATTGGGTAAGGTTTATTCTGATTTCATGTCAGATATTGAGAAAAACATGCATATGTGTCTTTTTATATAGTGTATTTAAACTTCTGGTTTCAACTGTATATAAAAATAGATATGTATTCATTCACACACATCACACTACAAAAGTTTATAAGAGATTTCCAGTTTACCATTCTAGATGTCTACTTTGTTTTACCTGTTTAGGTGATCTTGTGTTATAGTGTAGCTATATATAAATTGCTAAACATTTTCAAATTCAGGTTTTTATTACATGAGTATTAAATGGCAGTCATATACATTATGAAAAAATGTGTATCTCATAATAAAACATACAGTACCATGCACAATTTTATACAAAAGAAACCTCTACATGTCCTGATGCACAGAATCCTCAAAATGACGATAATAAAGTATGCTCAAAAAAAGAAAGGTATATTAAGGCATAATAAATGCTGATATAGACACAGTGACACTGAAGTCTTCTGGTATTTTTGCAATCAAAATTATGGACAAGATACAGAACCCCAATATGGTTCATCAGGTGCCAAAGGGACCCAATATCTATCATATCATTGCAGCTTCTGTTATGAACATAAACATTGAAAATATAGCTTTAGGCTGTAAATTAGAATGTGTAAGTGCAGAAAAATGGAGATATTACATCAGAAAATATGGCTATTTGTATGCTATACAGTCTAGAGCTGTCATGCACACAATCCTCCTGTTTAAGTTGCCACATAGGAACAGTTGTTTTACTTATTCATAAACATGTACGGCGCTGTTCACTCTAGCATCATGATTTCCATTTTAACAAGGAACATCAAGTGTATGACAGATCTGTTATAGTCAGTTATGATCTGTTTTCTCAATCAGCTTATAATGTATCTGACAGGTATCTGTCTAGTATCAGATGTTTTTGCTGCATACAATGGTGTAGCATGTGTTGCTATTCTGACTGTCAAAGGGAAGGCTTACAAAAAATTAACTAATGCAAGTGAATTAAGCCTGTATGTTCACACTTATGATTTGGCTTCTGTTTATAATGGAAGCCACAATGCTCTGTCACATCCATCTTACAACATAGCAACAATGCCCTATGGGCTTCATTGACTTGTTGGGTCCTAATTTGCTTTTCTTTGTTTTGACATTCAAAATAGTCTCTTATTCACATATGAACAAAGCCTATAACATTTAAGGATATCAGTAATCACAGCCATCCAAAAATACCATAAATATACTGTATGTCCTTATTTGAAGCTACTATGAAGATTTGGCACATGTCTAAAGTGCTTCAAAGTAGTGATAGACGGGACTCAAAAAATAACTCAACTCTAGAACATCTTGGTGGATAACATGATACGGTGTTCTTAGGAACATTGTCAAACTTAGTAAACAATTGCTAAGTCTCTCTAGAGATAATGAAATGTATGCAGAACTAATTAAAAATTTAACATTAAAAGGATAGAGAAATCCCTGTAAAGTAAAGAAGAACTGCCATGAACATCTTTAGAAAACAGAAAAGTAAGACACATTTTTCATCTATCTGTTTTTTTATAGGTAATAATAGACCATTGAATCTGAATGCTAGAATGATGAACTTAGTCTAACCACAAACCAGTAAGAATATTTATGGAGCAATGTTCGAGTATGTACGCTGAAGCATACAAACTGTATGAAAGTTGTGGAAGAAGACTTAATATATTTATATAATAATACAACAAGATGTGAAAAAAAACTAAAATATGTTCTCTAGATCAAAACCATATTTCTCATCCGTCATGCATTTAAACTAATACTGCTAAGAATGTAAACATACAGAAATTAAAAAATTATATAACTAATTTTATCCATTATGGTTTGCCAAGAACTAAAAAATCAATTTATGGGATATTTTTCTTTACTCTAAAGCCTTCCCTTAGATGCTGCTTTTATGTGATTGCTCATTTTATCTATCTTTCTGGCTTACTTGTCTTAATTACCGGTTGTTTACGATTGAGCTAATGGGCTACATGTCTGTTGAGTCCAGTCTCAGGAAATGCCCTCAACTGCACACTTTTTAATTTCTGCAAACATAAAACAGCAGTAGGAAGAGGCTGCAGTAGAAAGAGGCTCTGTAGAATTGGGAATTTCATTGCTTAACTGTATAGTTTAACAGAAAACTCCTTAGCCTAAATAATATAAAAGAAACAATTAAAGAATTCAGTTACTCTAAAATGTTTTAGAAACTATTTTATTTAGTCTACTTGAATGTGTGATTTTTATCTTTGAAGTCTTGAAATTCTCTGAGCCATCCAAATTTTGACATACCATTTCACCAAGTCCAATACTAAATCTGAATTCAATCCACTTTGCCTTGCTTACTAGCTATCTGCACACTTGTCTACAAAATAAAATGTGGGCTCACAAATACAGAAATAGCCATGTGTATAAATAACAACAGTATACACCCACAAAAATACACAGCATATAAGTATTTTTTTTTTAATTAAATGACATTAAAATACAAATAAAACATATATGATGAAATTTGTATTCCAAATAATAGTGCCCATATATTTGTTGGTCAAACTCTACTCATACTCTTTGGGCCACATGTATGAAAACTGTCTAAGTCTAAAATTCATTTTGTTGCCCATAGCAACCAATCAGAGCGCCCATTTAATTTTTCCAGAGCACTACATGAAATGAAAGGGGTGCTTTGATTGGCTGCTAAGGGCAACAAAGCAAGTTTTAGACCTATACAGTTTTCATACACGTGGCCATTTATTTTTTAATCTCTCTCTCTCTCTCTGGTGAGGTCTTGCATTCTTAAGTTTTTGCCTCCATTGCTGATTACTTTTGTGAGCAGATCATGTTTATTTAGTTACATTTTATATGACATTGTACGATGATATATTGTAATTGCATCCTCTTAACTATTTGCTTTAATTCCCTCTCTACTCATACATTATGCTAATAAGCCTCTAATTAACAGAAATAATACAGTGAATTGCAAAAATCTTCAAACCCCTTGAACTGTTCCTAATTTTTAAATGCTGAAGCCACAAACTTAAATGTATTTTATTGCTATTTTATGGGATAGAGCAACACAATGATGATGGAGACGTCAACGAGAGCGCTACGCATCAGCCAGGTCAGGTATCCTTGCCGGTCATCTAGCATGCAGACCAAGCTCATGTAAACAGCTACAAATGGTCTGACGTTACACTTGGGTTCCTCTCATCTCCCTTAAACGTACTTGGAGTTGTGTGACAGTCATCATCCAGTTCTGCAAGACTTTGTTTACAATGAAGCAGTCATCAGCATGTGATGTAGCCAAAAGACATCCACTTCTTTGCCTTTCTGTGACTCTTCCAGTCTCTCTGTATCTCTGTTGCAACCTACTGATGACACTCTGACACTCTAAGCTCAGTGGCTTCTTCCATCTGAGAGCATCCTGCTTAAAGTCACGCAATGGCGAAGTATTTTTGATCACTTGTAAGATGTTGTCTTGGTCTCATAATGTCAAAATCTGAACAGCATGATGAGAAGGACTGTTTAAATCCCAATTAAAATTGATCTCCTAAATCTATTGGATGATTCATGAATCAAATACCTGTTCAGCAAGTTGTGCAAAATATAAAACATTGAACAGTTGACATGTGCATTCTAAAGTTAAGAGATGGTCTAATTTAGTTCATTTAGAAAAAAAAAATTCAAGAAATGTTATTTCCACCCTGAAATTTCAACCAAAAGCCAAATATCCCTATCTTTTTGGGAGTAGCATATTCAGTCCACTGTACTCTGATATCCCTAAATAAAATTCAGTATGACAAATTGCCTCTCGAAAACAAAAAACAGCAGCAACAGCATGTCCAAAAATGGCAAAATATATTTTTTCAAGTGGTACAAGTGTGACATTACAGCTACAAATATCCCTTCTCAAGCTGTGCATTGACTACACTGGACTTGGACTGTTCAGTAGCTGTAGTTCAGTTGTATTTCCGCTCCTTTGTTTATCATAAAACATTTTTTTTGTGCTGCTCTATTGTTTAAATAAATTCCCTTTAAAAGTCATCTAATTAATAAATAGAGTATATCTGTATGTTACTTATTTTGAGTGTAGCTACAGATGTTTTGTGAAGGTCTCAGAGGTTTATTAGAGAACATTAGTGAACAAACAGCATCATAAAAACAAGAATACACCAGGAAACTCAGGGATAAAGTTGTGGAAAAGTGTATTGCAGAGTTAGGATTTAAAAAAATAGCCCAAGCCCTGAACATCTCACGGAGCACTGTTCAATCTATGATCCGCAAAAAGAAGGAGTATGGCACAACCGCTAACCTATCAAGAAATGGCTGTCCACCTAAACTGACAGCCCAGACAAGGAGATCACTTACTAGAGAACCAGTTAACAGGCACAAGGTCACTCTGAAGGAACTGCAGAGATTCACAGCTCAGGTAAGAGAATCTGCCTCCCAGACAACTATTTATGTGTGCCCAACAAATCTGGTCTTTATGGAAATGTGGCAGGAAGAAAGCCCTTTTTGAAAAAAACCATACAAAGTCATGTTTGACGTTTGCTAAAACTATGTAGGGGATACAGCAGGCATGTTAAAGAAGGTGTTCTCATCAGATGAGACCAAAATTGAACTTTTTGGCTCAAATGCCAAACGCTATATGTGGAGGAAAGCCGACATTGCACATCACCATGAACACACTATCCCCACTGTAAAGCATGATGGTGGTAGCACCATGCTGGGGGGAGGCGTTGCTTCAGCAGGTACTGGGAAAACCTGTTAGAGGCTGCAAAAGACTTGAGGCATAGGTTGGGGCATAGGTTCACCTTCCAGCAGGAAAACGACCCAAAAATACAGCCAAAGCTACAATGGAATGGTTTAAAGCAAACCATATGCATGTGTTAAGATAGCCCAATCAAAGTCCAGACCTAAATCCCATTTAAAATCCTTGGCAGGACTGGAAAATTGCTGTTCACAAATGTTTGCCAACCAATTTGAAAAAGCTAAAGCTATTCTGCAAAGAAGAATGGGAAAAAGTACAAGCCTCTAGCTGTACAAAGCTGGTAGACACATCCCCCTACAGACTGCAGCTGTCATTGCAGCTAAAGGGGGTCCTACAAAGTAGTGACTCAGGGGGCTGAATGCATGAGCTCATCATACTTTTCAGTTTTTTAATTTGCAAAAATTTGGAAAACCACGTGTCATTTTATTTACATTTCACAAATACTTGCTACTTTTTGTTGCTCTATCAAATAAAATATCAATAAAATACATTTAAGTTTCTGGCTGTAACATTCATTTCAAAGGGTATGAATTCCTTTTTTTTATTTGTTCTTGTATTTGTTTCGGTTCTTTCACTTTGTCCCTCAAAGCATTAAAAACATAAACAAAATATAGAAAAATTAAAGTTATTTAATAGATGATTTCTTTTGTTTACAAGAAATAATTTTGATCTAAAAATCAGTAAAATATTTTGCTTGTTACATAATAAAATTACATTTAATTTTACTGTTTCCCAAAATCCTTGTGTTTTTTTTACATTTAGATTATATTAATATTGAATAGAAGGATTCAGTACTCACTGGTTATGTCTTGTAATACGTCTGTATGTTAAAATGTTCCTACTGCGCACACATCTCAGAAAGATTGATGGAAGGTGAGATGAGGTAATCCAGTTTTGTTCAGCTCAGCTTGTATTTAAGCTGAACAATTTTGTAGAGCTCCATTTGGCACTTAATGTAGCTGTAAAGGTGTACTGGCCCCTTGCTCCTTTGCTTCAACATACAACATTTACTATACTTAACTTTTTTCGAATAGTTGAAATGTTTCAATGTGTCCTTACAAAAGTAAAAAGGAACAATACATTCACAGCAGAGTTCAGCTTCTCACCCAGTACACAGGTAGGTGGAGTAACTGATAATATACAGAATAATGACATTATGTAATCTAAACTCTATAGCATTAAATCATGTACCTTTTTAAATTAGATGACCAAGGTCTCTATGCTGAATATATAGGCTTATACATAATATATAGGTGTATATATAAAGTAAGCATTGCACACATTGCACTTTTTACCTTTTGAACCACCAGAGAGAGAGAAGAGAAATATAATCATAATAGTAATAATTTATGTATTGCCAATTTATTATTTACAAATATACAAGGGGGAATTACAAACAAAATCAGAATTAACAATTCAAACAAGAGGTGTGAAGACCCTGCTCATAAGAGCCTACATGCTATGAGGAAATATCAGTAGTTCAAGCTGATACATATTGCTTATAGGGGTAAAAAACCCTTTAAAAAAAGGACAAAACAAGTATCACCAGAGAGCCAGCTATGCAGCAATCTCCGCCTGCACCGTGCAGGCGGCAACTGAAGCTAAGCGGCTGGTATACACTGATACCGGCTGCTTAGATCACTGAAGGCAGTGTCATAGGCTTTGAGGCTGAGGAGCTGCCAGAAGAGTGTCCCAGCGCTGGCGGCGTGATGACGTCACGCCGCCAGTTTTGGGCAAAAGAGGAAGACGCTAGGCCAGGAAGGAGGAAAGGTAAGTATTGGTGTTGTTATTTTTAAATTTGGTTACCTGCCTGAGGGGCCCTATATCTATCTATATACCTGGGAAACTATATCTATCTAAATACTTGCCTGTGGGGACCTATATCTATATACCGGCCTGTGGAGACCTATATCTATATACGTGCCTGAGGGGACCTATATCTATCTATATACCTGCCTGAGGGGACCTATATCTATATACCTTACTGAGGGGAGCTCTACTTATATACCTGCCTGTGGGGAGCTATATCTATCTATATACCTGCCTGAGGGGACCTATATCTATCTATATACCTGCCTGTGGGGATCTATATCTATCTATATACCTGCCTGATGGGACCTGTAGCTATATACCTGCCTGACTGCGGGGACATGTCTATATACCTTCCTTACTGAGGGGAGCTTTATATACCTGCTTTACTGGTGGACGTATCAATATACCTACCTTACTGAGGGGACGTATCTACATACCTGCCTTACTGAGGGGACCAATATATACCTGCCTTTCTGGGGGACATATGTATAAACCTGTCTTACTGAGGGGACTTATATATACCTGCCTGACTGTGGGGACATATCTATATACCAAGGGGAGCTTTATATATCTAGCTTACTGGGGGACGTCTCTATATACCTACCATACTGAGGGGAGCTTTATAAACTTGCCTTACTGAGGGGAGCTTTATATACCTGCCTTACCCAGGGGAGATTTATATACTTACCTTACTGAGGGGAGCTTTATATACCTGCCTTAAAGGGGGACGTATCTATATACCTGCCTTACTGAGGGTACAGAGTAAGTTTCCACAAAAATAAACCCCAAAAACAAATTTTTCCCCGTGTGCCATATTTTTTATTTTTTTTTATTAGTCCGGCCCTCTAAAACCATCCTACTTTCTGATGAAGCCCTATGGGAAAATTAATTGCCCAGCCCTGGTTTGGAGTCTAACATGTTTGTGTGGTAAATTCTGCAGGGAGGAGTTGTGGCCGAGAGAAGACTTCATGAATGTCTGGACTGGATGAAGAAAGAAAAAAGAGAATGACGATCAGAAAACACGTCACCTGTGAGTCACTAAATCTAACTGTCCTGTAATCACTTATATGTCTGCAGAGCCTGTATACAACTGTTATCTACCGCTATATGGTCACTGTATGGCGGTAATACATAGTCTGCAGAACCTGTTTACAACTGCTATCTACTGCTATATGGTCACTGTATTGCGGTAATATACGGTCTGCAGAGCCTGTGTACACTGCTATCTACCACTATATGGTCACTGTATGGTGGTAGTATACAGTCTACAGAGCCTATGTACACTGGTGTCTACCAATATATGGTCACTGTATGGAGGTAATATACAGTCTGCATAACCTGTGTACACTGCTATCTACCGCTATATGGTACCTGTAATGGGCCTAGTGTAATGGTTTATATTCATTAACAATATTCAATGTATTCAATGGTTTTATTCAGTCTCTTTATGGTGATGATATGTTGTCATGCTGTGGCAGTATTATTTGGTCCTTGTTTATTGTTGTTATTGGTAATATTGGTCTTGATATATTGATTTGGTGACAGTATGGTTGTATTAGTCACTATATTGTAGTGATATTGTGACACTTGAATAATTACTGACCGGCAGAATACAGATAAATGTCAATTGAATTGTTCAGCATAAACTCCACAAAAAACTAAACCTATAAAACAAAAGGAACAATTGCATTTTTTCCTGTTCACCCCACAACCATGCTTTCTGTGTAGTTCCATTGTCATTTTTTAAGATTTTAAGATTTTTTACCTTTTGTACATTAGACTGTATGTTTGAAAAATAAAGTTTAATCTTAGCAGGAATCAGAGCAACCACATTCTTATGTTTCAAGTGCTAAAGAGTATCTCTATTAATAATTGTGTTGTCTGTGTAATGACTATTTTGGAACATCTTCTCTTATAACTCTCTTGTGTTCTTCTTCTTTTATTCCTCCTGAAAATGTGGCCAATTGGGGAGGTGGAGATGGGGGTTTCACTGCCTAGTCTGACATTGTCAAATGAATGCTGATAGACTTTAGGTGTGCAGAAACAAGCTGTTTTAAGAACTGGAGTGATTACACCCATTTGACTGATTCAGCAATACATTTCTGAAAGGAACAACACAACACAGAGTTATTATAGGGGATGCTCCAGAATTGATATTTAACAGGACATACAATTAGTCACTAAAAAGCCACTGGGTTTCAGGGTAAAACAGTGCTGTCTGTAACATGTTGTCGTGGTTTAGGCAGCATGAATCTCCTAACAGATTTCCTGTAAGCATACCAGAAAATATTTTGCCTAGTAACAGCTTTTATTTTCCACAATGTATAAAATAGTGTGTTATTTAATGACTGAGTATTAAATATTCAGAAAAAGAGCATGCCCTTTATCAATATGGGAGTGCTATGGTTTATTGGCAAATGGCTGTGCTTAATTGGCCACACTGTGGGCCTCCATGCCTCCCAGTGCTTTTATGGGTTTTATCAATTACTATCAGCATTTTTTTCCACCCTAGTGGCTCTTATTCTTGCTCAAACCAAGATCTACAAGAATCCTACTTTATGAAATCTGGAACCCAAAAATGTATTTTCACAGCTGAAGGAAATCTTTGTATCTGCTACTGTGCTGCATTGTTAAGATCTGGAGATCCCCAAAGTGATTTCATTCTCTGTAGAAGCTGGCCCTGTTTTATCCCAGATAATTTGATAATTCAAGAATGTTACCAAAGGGTTTTTTCCCGAAAACCTTTACCCATCCTAAGAGAAATTGCACTATTGTGTGACTTGTAAAATATACACTCACAAGCAAAAGGTTAACAATGTTTTGAACTTGTGACTAGAGATGAGCAAACTCTAAAAAGTTTGAGTTCAAGTAGAACCTCGAATTTTGAGAAGTTCGGTTCAAGTTTGAGTAGAACTCAAACCGAACTTCGAACCCCATGAAAGTCATTGGGAGAAGATGTTCTGGTTAATTTTTATACCCATACAGGTGAGGAGAAGCTGCAATGAGCATCCATAACAGTAAAATGGATACGTGGAACAACCTAGTGAAGAAAAGTTGGCTCTAAGAGTCACAGAAAAAAATTCACAGGCTAAAATAATGAATTCCTTTTAATGGCTAACTGAAAATATGAGGACAGCGTAGCTATAGGAGGTGCAGCGCTAGCAGCTGCTACGGGGCCCCTTTGACACATTATAAGACACCGGTATTGGAACTGGCACATGGTAACTGTCAGGAGCCCCCTATCACTTTTTACACCCGTGCCCAAGGACATGTCATATATGTGGTGGCAGCAAGAACATCCCAATGGGGAACATGGAGGTTCAGCTGGCAGGGCCGTAGTTATAGGGGGTGCAGTGGTAGCCAGGGCTGCCGTCAGTCATCTATTAACCGTAATGGGTGGGGGCCCAATTTGATTTGGCTGTATGGGTCCTGAAACAGTTAATAGATGACTTACTGCAGACTGATGACTGATGTTAATAGATGACTGATTGAATGTGTATTTCACATTGTCAAGAAGATGTGATACAGTTTACTAGTTGGTGACATCGGCAACCGGGGCAACAAAATCATCAGAAATCCACGCTTGATTCATTTTGATAAATGTCAAACAAACTACAGGGTCTCTTATTTGAAAATAATAGGTGAAGAGTACACCCACAATAAACATGCCCGGCGTAAGACACAATATAATCAAAAAACTACAATAGCAAAACTATACGCCTTCAGGCTAAAACATAACATTTAATAAGATAAGCTAATAAAACGGACCTAAAGAATTCCCTAAATTACCCTCAAAATACTAAAACCTAGAAGAAAGTGGGGATACCGCCCTGAAGAAGGGCGACCCCACTCAGGAACCTAACCCTACCAGTCCCTAGACACCCCTTAATCTAACAACACCAAATAACAAAAATAAAAATAAAAATAAACAAAAAAGTGTAACCCTAATAGTGAAAAATAACAAAGCCACCACAAAAAGAACAAACCAAAAACTATAAATATAAAAGGGATGTTGCAATAAATAAGCACAGATAATATATGCTATAAGCCACACTCAAATGAGTACCAAATGTGTTCCACGTTCCGACGCGTTTCCCCCGGCATAAGATAGATCGGGTTCATCAGGGAACAGACAAAAATAGAAAACTTAGGACTTGCAAAAAGATAAATGACATACGTCCCTTTTGAAGTGGATGGCCGATAGATGGTAATGATGCTTAATGTTCGGTACTAGGATCCGTGATGTAAGATGAACCGAGTGCCTACCTGTTAGGTTTCTGAGTGGGGTCGCCCTTCTTCAGGGTGGTATCCCCACTTTCTTCTAGGTTTTAGTATTTTGAGGGTAATTTAGGGACTTCTTTAGGTCCGTTTTATTAGCTTATCTTATTAAAAGTTATGTTTTAGCCTGAAGGCGTATAGTTTTGCTATTGTAGTTTTTTGGTTAAATGTCAAACGATCAACATTCTCAGGGGAAAGACGGATACGTTTGTCAGTTATCACCCCACCAGCTGTGCTGAAGGTGCGTTCTGAGATAACGCTGGCTGCCAGGCAGGCTAAAATTTGTGTGGCGTGTCGAGCAAGCTCAGGCCATTCATCCATTTTGGACATCCAGAATTTGAATGGGTGCAGATCATGTCCAAAAACATCGGTGTTGGGCCGCAGGTAGTCATGGACCATGCTCTGAAGGCGGTCTCGGTGTGTCCAAATGCTGCCCTGCCTTGCAGGCATTGGTGAGGTGGTAAAAATCGAGTTAAAAATGTTAACCAGTGCACTTCTGCCACACTGCCTGCTGTTGCTGCTGCAGCTACTTGCCATTCTGCTGCTGTCACATTGCTTACATTGTTCCACCATGACATTAGAATGTGAAGAAGACGCAACAGATGTGTTGAGTTGGTCAATGAGCACTGTTTAAAATTCCTGCATTCTACTGTAAATTTGTGTGGGTGGAAGGAAATTGCTCACTTTTGATTTGTAACGTGGATCAAGGAGGGTGGCCACCCAGTAATTGCTGTTCATTTTGATTGCCTTGATGCGTGAGTCATGTTGCAAGTAATGTAGCATCCAAGCACTCATGTGTGAAATGCTGTCAGGATCTACCAAGCCTTGGGATCGATGGGCACTAACCAGATCTTCCTCTTCTTCTTGCTCCCCTTCTGAAATCTGTGCCAACCTCTTACCACTGAAGGGTAATTGGTACCGGTGGTGTCCACCCCTTCATCATCATCATCCTCCTCCATTTCCTCATCATAACCGTCTCCAGAAGCCTGGCTAGCCCTTTACTCTGTGAGCTGGACTGTCGTTCTGCACCCGCCATGGACCTTGAACCATCACCTAAAGAAGACCGATACAATTGGAAAACAGTCAGGCTTTCTACATCCGACGGCAAGTAAGGCTCTGTGTCCGCCTCATTCTCCTCCATCACTGCTGGGATCTGCTGAAGCAGAGAGTCTAATGCTTGTTCCAGTAAAAATATGACCACAATGGTCATGCTGACAATGCCATTGTCCTGACTGACCATTTGGGTTGCATCTTCAAAACTGTCAAGGATGTTGCAGAGATCTTTCACCTGCCTCCACTCTCAGCACCCTGAGGTCTGCACCACTGCTCATCAGGTCATGAAACACTTCATACTGCATAATGGCATTACGCTGCTGCCACAATCGCTGGAGCATGTGCAGGGTGGAATTCCAGGGTGTTGCCAAGTTAACAATGAGACAGTTGGCGGAGAGGCCCAGATCACGCTGCAACGCTGCCATTCGTGCCAAAGCAGGGTGCGAATGCCGGAAGTGTGAGCCAAGACTTCGAGCCTTTCTCAGCAGACAGTTAAGACCTGGGTAGTGCTTGAGAAATTTCTGCACAACCAGGTTCAGGACATGGGCCAGGCAAGGGATGTGCGTAACTCTACTGATTGTAAGGGCGGCAAGGATATTTCTCCTATTGTCACACACCACTTTGCCTGGCACTCTTGACCTGTGTGTTGACGGTCTCAAGACAGATTAATTTCAGAACGGCCTGGTTTCTGTTGGCACACGATGCTACCCATCAAGTTTGGGGATCTGGACACTGCTCCATTCCAGCAGTGTGGAAGAGTGTCTGCCGAACCCGAGACCCATCACCAGAGGCACTGTCATCCACCCTACTCACCCAGTGAGCAGTCAGTGAGATGTAACACGCTTGACAGTGCTTACTAATCCATGTGTCTGTAGTGAGATGGATTTTGGTGGACACAGATGCAGCCAACACGCTGGAGATCTTTTCTGCAACGTGGCGAGCCAGGGCAGGGACGTACTCCACATGCCCTGAAAGACAACAAGGGTCAGGTTACATATGACCCGGATAGAATCGGAAAACTGTTCCATGAATACTTTTCCCAGCTTTATTCGCTTTCTGATACCCTCCCCGCTACTGAAGGAGAGAGGGACAATGTGTTGCAAAACTTCTTGCCATCATGCAACCTGCTGTCCCTTTCTGCAGACGCGGTGGATTCTCTCAACTCCCCAATTGGTCCTGAGGAAATGGAGGAGGCTCTTAAATCCATGCCTCCTGGTAAAGCTCCTGGGCCGGATGGCTTAACCTATCTATATTATCAGGTTTATGGACCCCAGCTTTTGTCGCATAAATTAAAATTATATAATTCTATTTTCAACGGAGAGAAGGTGCCTTCTACCCTTTTACACTCCTACATATCTTTAATTCCCAAACCTAATAAGGATCCAATAGAGGTTTCAAATTATAGGCCAATCGCTTTACTCAACACAGACCTTAAGTTGTTCACAAAAATATTAGCCAATAGGTTGGCAGTGTGGTTTCCCCATCTAGTACACAAGGATCAAGTTGGCTTTGTCTTGCAGAGACAAGGGGGGGATAACACGAGGAAGGTGATTGATCTGGTTGATGTGGTCAATAGGCTTGGAGAATCTGCTTTATTACTAAGCCTTGATGCAGAAAAGGCCTTTGATCGCCTCAATTGGTCTTACATGATGGCTACATTAAAACGCTTTGGAATATCAGGCCCATTTCTGCAGGCGCTCAGCGCACTTTACTCTCTACCTACGGCAACTATGAAACTTCCCTATAGTACGTCACCTTTAATCAAGATTTTTAATGGCACTAGATAGGGCTGTCCCCTGTCCCCCTTGATCTTCGTTCTTTGCGCCGAACCCTTTGCTTCGGCTGTTCGCGTGGATGTGAATATCAGTGGGGGTCACAATTAAGGATAGGGAATTTAAAATATCCCTATTTGCAGACAATGTTATGTTAACAATTACATCTCCACATACATCATTGCCTAATTGGATAAGTTCCAAACCCTCTTGGGCTATAAACTCAATGCTTCCAAAACTTAAGCCCTTTCTATAAACATTCCTGACCGTGCACTGACTTTCCTGAAAGCTAATTACAATTACAATTAGAGACCTTCGGCTATAAAATAATGTATTTGGGCATTAACTTGACCTCCTCTTTTTCCACGCTCTATAGGGAAAATTTTCCCAGGAAATATGCCGAAATTAGAAATCTGTCACAAAGATGGGCCTCCTTGCCTCTTTCTCTCCTAGGTAGAATAGCAGCTTTGAAAATGACTATTATGCCTAAATTGTTATATCTTTTTGAGACCATACCCATCCCAGTACCGATGAAAGACTTAAAAAGCATTCAAGCCTCCTTCTTCAAGTTCATTTGGTGCATTAAAAAGCATAGAATTGGGAGGAGCACCAAGATGGCTGGGAAGAAGGAGGGGGGTCTGGCAGTTCCGGATCTCATCAAGTATTATTGGGCAGCACAGCTTCGTAGGATCCCAGCTTGGTCCTCCTTATTGGCAACTTCCAAGTGGATGGAGATAGAGAAGTTGTGGCTAGTGCCAACACATCCCAACTCGCTGCTCTGGGCCACCTCCCAGGTGCATATTGACACTCCGTTGCTGGGTCCAATGCAGCTAACCAGGACGGTATGGAACAAGTGCAGGAGGAAATTCAATTTATGCTCTACGTCCTCATCTATGACCTCCTTTTTGTTTCACCCCCTGTTCCCGGAAGGTATGGACACTCTGTCCTTAAAACCGTGGTTTGATAGGGGGCTATTTCACTTTGCAGATATTGTGGACCACCGCAAAAGACGCATACTTTCTTTCCAGTCTTTAAAAGCGGATTTTGAAATGCCGCAGAAAAGTTACTACTCCTATTTGCAAATCTCGCACTTCCTCTCACGCACATTACACTCTTCCGTAGTATCTTCCCCAACTAGATTTGAGTTATTGTGTAAGCTTAACACTTCAACTAAAGGTTTGATATCTGATATTTACACGTTGCTGCTGAATCCATTTCCAGATGATCTCCCTCACCACTCCTATATGCTGAAGTGGGAACAATTCTTGGGTAGACAAATCTCCCAGACTGACTGGGATTTGATTTGGCAAAGAGCTTTTCAATCATCTTTATGCAGCACTTATAAAGAAAATGAGCTTAACATTTTAATGCTAGGGTATTACACGCCTGCTTTAAATCATAAGCTTAAGCAATCAGTTCCAGACCTTTGTTGGCGCTGTAACGCCCCAAGGGCCCACGTTTATCATATTTTCTGGGAGTGTTTGCATATTCGACAACTCTGGATGGATGTTCTTAATTTTGTTAAGGATCTCCTCGGGATTCAATTGCATTTAGACCCGACTATCTGTATATTGAATTTGTTCCTGGGGAAGTTGAAAAAATCTATTCAGAAATTACTTTTACACATTCTCACTACAACAAAATGTATCATTTCCTCTTACTGGAAGCGAACAGGCCCACCAAAATTGAATGATGTTTTCAAACGGTTGAAGATATAGGCCTTAAAATCTCACGATTTAAATAACACTATAGAAAATTTCATATGACTTTGGGGACTAGTGTGAGCTTTTATAATCGCAAAGTTGAAATCTGCACGGTTTTTGGGTTGATGGGAATTTTTGATCACGCGAAAATTTAGGGGAGAATCTGGCATAATCTTTTTAATATGGGCCCCCAAATTTTAGGTTTCCTTTCTTTTGGGGCGGCCGCAAATCAGCTTACAGAAAAGCAGGTGACTGGGGTGCGACGTCATTACTGTGTTGTGTGGGGTTGTGTTGGGCTGAAAAAAACACATGACCTCTTTTTACATAGAGCGCCCTTCCTTTCAGCCATGGTGTCTGTGTCTCTAAGAGAGACGTTGTCGCTTCCCCTAAATACAGTCAGCGAACAGTTCTCTTTGTTCACAGAGACAACTATGTTTTAGCGTGAACTTTAAACAAAGGTAGATGGGAAATTTCATTTTTTTAGTTAGTTGGGCTGGAGTTTAAAAAGAATACCTAGCGCTGAAGCGCGGGGGGATGCGGGCGAACACAGGCAACGGGGGCAGGCTTTTAAAAGGAGATGTACATTGTGCGGCCAGACTGCTTTGAACTGTTTGAAATGGCTTTTTAATTAACAGTTTGGGGCCATTTTTTTGGTAAAATTAACTTGGATTTTGTGCACTGAAGGGTGCAAAACCACCTTTTATTATCCGTACAGGTTTAATTATTTTTTTTTTTTTTCATTTTTGGGCAGCCCATTTTTTGTTCAAAGCCCCCTTTGTACTTAAAATAGGATACAGAATTTTTCTAGTCACGCAGGTGTATTTCTAGGTGCAAAAAAACACCTTTTTATCCGTACACAATTAAATTGGGTTTTTTTTTCACTTTGGCGCAGGCCATTTTTGTTGAAAGCCCCACTTTATTATTTCCCATAGAAATTTTTTGCTATAATTGCTGTTGTTTTTTCATAGGTGCAAAAACCACCTTTTAATCAGTCCACAATTTTTAATTTATTTTTTTTTCACTTTGGCGCACCCCGTTTTGTTCAAAGACCCACTTTTGCTTCAATGGGAAAAAGAATTTTTCAGTCACCGCGGGTGTTTTTTCTTTAGGTGCAAAAACCACCTATTATTATCAGTACAAAATTTTAAATTACGTGTTTTTGACTTTGGCGCAGCCCAGTTTTGTTAAAAAGACCCTCTTGTAATTAATTCCCCATAAAAAAAAATTTGCTAGTAATTGCTTTTTGTTTTTCATAGGTCAAAACCACCTATTTTTTCATACAAAAATTTAATTACGGTTTTTCACTTTGGTCAGCACATTTTGTTCAAAGACCCTTTGAAATTTACAGTAGGTTCAGAACTTTCATCACCGCGTGTATTTCATATGCAAAAACCACCTATTTTATCATCACTTTTTAATTACGTTTTTTTTCATTTTTGGGCAGCCCATTTTTGTTGAAAACCCACTTGTACTTATTTTAAACCATACAAAAATTTGCTGTAACTGCGTTGTATTTCATAGGGCAAAAATACCTTATTTACCCTAAAAATTTTAATTAGGTTTTTTCCCCCTTTTGGGGGCCGGGGCCCCATTTTTGTTAAAGGGACACACTTTATACTTACTTTGGGATCAAATTTTTGCTAGTAATTGCGGGTGTATTTCATGGGTGCAAAACCCACCTTTTTTTATCCGTATAATTTCAAATAGGTTTTTTTTTTACCTTGGTGGGGGCCCGTTTTGTTCATAGAGCCACCTTGTCTTAAATTTGAATACAGAAATTTTGTATTTATTTTGGGTATTTCATTGGTGCAAAAACCACCCTTTGTATCCCGTTTAATTTTTAAATAGCTGTTTCACGGGGCCCGGCCCCTATTTTTTTCAAATACCCAGTTGTACAAAATTGAAAATTTTTGCAACTGTTCTCGTTTGTCATTGCGCAAAAAAGAATCCTGAATTTTTGAATTTTTTTTTTATTGTCTCGTTGAATCTCTTTTTTGCCGCAGATAGCGCACTTGTAATATAGTTTGTTGAAAACTATCAATTCCTATCTGATGGCATTCAAATTCCTGGGCAAAGGGAAGAAACTGTTGTTTTTGTTTAGGGTTCTTCCACCAGACCGCATTTCACAGGTTTTTCGCTAGCAAATTTCAGTTTCTAATCCTATTGGCTGTAGGAAATTAAGGGGTTTTAAAGAATAGCTGTGTTTCCGTTTTTAAATAACAACTGTCAAAAACTCCATATTTCTTAAATTTTTATTTCTAAACAGGGAGGAATTGAGGGGGTAAGCGACAAAGGGGGGTGTAGGCATGGGGGAGGGGTCAGAAAAAGGTGCTTTTCCGTGTTTTGTGACAACATGCATGAAGCGGATTCGGTTGCAACCGTAGCCTGTCACACTGGGTCAGGGCCCTGTGAATCTCAAACAAACGTCGCCAATCTGTTCTTCGGGGTTTAAATGAAACCTGCACCACACCCTTACCCCCTTCCCCCCCCAGTCCACGACCACAAATTGTCACAGCATCCACACCGTCCAAATGAAGCCAAGCACCCCAAATGTAATGTGTACCCCCCATGTGGAAATCCATTTTCTAAACCTCTTTGATCCCAAAATGCGGTTGGGGCAAAAGGGGCATGTAAAAAGATCAAGAGGGCCAAAGAGGAGGGCAACCGACATTCGGGCTTTTGGGTTTTTGGGAGGGTTTGGGGGTTAAAGTTTTTTTCGCTCCCAAACCTGGAAACAGAAGGGGGCTGTTTAGCTGGCCACTGACGGGGGTGCAGGTCTAAAACTTGGAAAAAAGGGGTAGGAGGGGTTCTTGGTGGTGGGTTGTACTGGGGCAAAGGGGGAGCTGAAGGGGAGGCTGTTCGATCGACCTGAAGACATGGGCAGTGGGGAACGCTTGGTGGTGGGGGGGTTTTGCCCCTTTTCAAAACTCATGCATTAGTGAAGGAAAAACCTGGGTGGGGGGTTTAAAACGAAGATCTTGCTTTTTGTGCTTTCGAAAAGGGGCAAAAGACATCGTGGTGAATAAAGGGGTTTGCCCGAAAAAACCCCAGGCTTGAGAGGTCCGGGACCTTTTCGATGGGAAACGGGGAGCGTGTTTCCGCTGATCGTGGGTGGGGGAATCACTCAGTGGACTCTGCGACCGCCCTCTCCCTTTTTGAGGCGGGCCCCGTATGACATACCCCTTGTCTTCCCCTCATCCAGTATGAAGCGCTCGAAGCAAATTTGCTGAAAAGAACCACGTTGGATCCGAAAATGCGTCACATCATCATCAACACGGGTGCTTCGTCTGGTGGACACAGATGGGTTTTTCCGCCCATCTGGCCCTTGTGCCCCCAATACCAGATGGAGCAGGCATTTCTTTGCCAGGAACCGTCCCTGCCCTGGCCGCCACTTCATCAAAATTTCAAGTGCGTGTCGCATCTGGTCTGGAAAAGTCCATCTGACCCCCGCCCCAATGACTATAAGCAGGGGCCAAGGCCGCGATATCACTGTGACAGCTCACGGGGGTGAGTGGGTAAGCTTGGTGGTGCGGTGGCTCTTAGCTCGGGAAAATGCTCTTCAAAACGCAGGGATGGTGCGGGTTTTTCCCCCAATGCCCCTTGGGGGTCACGTCCCAGAGAAACCAGGCCGTGTGAAATTAATCTGTCGGGAGACCGTCCACACACAGGTCAGGAGCTGGGGACGGCCTCCGAAACAGACCCGAGCGCCGGCCTGGGGACAAAACCTTGCCAGGCAAGGTGTGTGCTAAGGCAAATCTGCTTGCCCCCCTTAAAATCAGTAGGCTGGAGCACACCCCTTCCTGGCCATTTTCATGAACCTTTTCGCCAGAAATATCTAAAGCGCTCCCCCAGTCGGGAAACTGCCTATTAGGAAGGCCGAGTTCTGTTCGCACTTCCGCCTTCCGCCCCTGCTTGTCCCGCCTGGGCTTGCGCTCACCCGGGCCCCCCCGTCAACCGTCCATTTTGACGGGCAACACGCTGGAAAATTCCACCCCCCCACATCTCCAGCAATTGTGGCAGCAGGCTGCCATTACGCAGTCGATGTGACACAGGGTTTTAAAAGCAGGGGTGCCTAACTTGGGGTGTTGAGCCACCGAGAGTGGGGCAGGTAAAACCTGCACCATCCTTGCCATTTGAGAAGCCCCCAAAAATGGTCAGGCGGACAATGCCCTTCCCCCAGCAGAGCTTTGTGGTGATCTTAGTTTGGAATACGGGAACTCAAAAAACACACATCCCCCAGCCGGAGGAGGAGAGGGACACGATGCACAGGGCCTTTTCTCCGCAATCCACAACCCTGACGTTTTAAATTTTTATGGGGTCTTCATTGGCAGTGGTTCGGGGGTCCAGGGCTAGTGCAAGGCGGGCCCACTCCGGGTGCACATCGGGGAAAGTCGGGGCTGTTTTTTGAAGCGTGTCGAGGACGCGGAGGGGGAGGGGGAGGTATTAGGGACACACTTACCAACGTCCCTGCCTTGGGAAAGGGTTGGCGCAAATTTGAGGAGGAAACGTTTGCTAGTGCCCCTGCCCCAGAGGCTTGGGAAAAAGGTCCTTTTCTCACAGAGTGTTTTGGTGCCCCCATTTCCTCCAACATGTCCTCGATTAAAGGCCTCAAACTGAACAACAGTTACTGGTGGCCACCCCCTGGATCCCCCCGACAAAACAAAACCACACTTTTTCTTCCACCCACCCAAATAAGAGTAAAATGCGGGAATGGAGACCTTTTCTGATTGATCAACGGAGACATCGTTGCGTCTGCTTTACGTTCTTCAAATTCAGGGTGGAACAACGTCAGCAAGTGATAGCTAGAGCGTCAAGTACCCGTAGCGCAGCAGCAGCGGCATTGTGGCGAACCAAAAGGGGGTACCTCTGGCAATTTTTATTTACCCCCTCACCAAGCATGAATGCGGGGCACCATACAAACACGAGACCAGCTTAAGACATGGTGCACGACTATCTGCGCTCAAACCCCATGTTTAAGGATGTTTCCGCCCCAAATTGATTTTGGGGTACCAAAATGGATGAAGGGCAAGGCTCGCTCGCAACGCCATAGAGGGTTGTCCTGCCCCGCAGCCGCGTCATATCTGAGGGACCTTCAGCACGTGGAGGGGTAAATTTCAGAAAAATGCACCGGCTTTCCACAAAAAGTGGGTGTTTGACTTTCATTAAAAAAGAATCAGGCATGTCTCGATGTGTTGTGGCCCCAATTGCCATCACCCATTATTCCTTTCTACTTCCCATTTTCCCCCAAACAAATGGTCTCTTGAAAACTTTTTTAAAATATAATTTTTACTGCAATTTTTATTCTCAGTTCCCAAAAGTTCATTTTGCTGGTTTTTTGGGGAGGAGAATGTAAAAGACACCAAAAGGGTTTTTGACAAAACCGTATTATTTTACTCACTTCATCTTTTAAAATTTTTCGCTTGTCAATGGGTTTGGTCTGGTCTGTGAGATCACTTTTAAACATGGCCTTTGGGCGAAATTGGCTTCTATGGATTTTTCCCGACAATTTTTAAAAAAGTGGCTGAGAAGTCATTTTTATAATTTTTTGGGTATGGGGATGATATACACTATAATCAGGTCCTTTGGACAGAAATGTGGGTTCTGATGGCATTTTCCCTCACAATTTTTAACAGTGGCTAAATTTTTTATAAATTTTTTGGGTCATGCTTTTTGAAATGCAGCAATACTACGGCCTATTATAAAAAAAAAAATTTCTAACAGACAATTGTTCTTCACAATTGTCAAAATGGGGTCAAGGGGCAGTTTTGAAAATTTTTTGGGGGCATTTTGCGTGAAATCAGCTTCTACAGTCCCATTGAAAAAAGGTTGTTTCTAACAACATTTTTTTATCACAAATGTCAAATGGCTCAAGGGGGATTGCTGTCAAAACGGGAATAGGTAGGACATGTTAATGGAACATATTCAAAATGACTTGTTTTTTTCAAGATCTTTAACATAGTAGCAATCCCGTAGTGAGACAACCCCTTTAATACAATAAAAAAAGAAACAAAAATTTTGGTGATTCCATCCATTTAAAAAAAGTGTTTTCTAGAATTTAAAATACAAAAAACTTTCATGTACAAAATACTGATACAAAAATTCCCCTTTTAAGGGGGATACGGAAAACATAAAGATGAAGTTACCAGAAGGGTAGTCTATGCCAGGGCAACAAAATGATGGTTGAAAGACTCCTTTTTTTTTTGGGATTTTTTAAAACTGGGGGGCATGCAGGTTTGGGACTCATGTGTGGCCCAGGGAAAGGGGTAGTCTAGTCCATGAAACTAAAATGGGGGGTTTGGGAAAAATCCTTTTCCGCACTTTTTAAACTGGGGGTATGCGGGTTTGGGGGGCAGCGTGGCCCCCCGGACAGGGATAGTCTATTCCAGTAAAACTAAAATGGGGGAAAGACTCCATTTTTTCCCGGGATTTTTTAAAATTTGGGGGCATGCAGGTTTGGGGCTCATTTTCTGTGGCCCAACAGGGGGAGTCTATTCCATGAAACAAATTGGGGTTGAAAGACTCCTTTTTTTCCGGACTTTTTAATCTGGGGTCATGCAGGGTTTGGGGGGAAGCGTGGCCCGGGCAGGGATAGTCTATGTCCAGTAAAAAAAATGGGGGTTGAAAGACTCCATTTTTCCGGCACTTTTTAATTGGGGGCAGCAATTTGGGGGTCATGCTGTGGCCCCGGGCAGGGACAGTCAAAATTCCTGAAACAAAAATTTGGGGGTTAAAAGACCCTTTTTCCGGGACTTTTTAATCTGGGGGGCTGCAGGAGGGGCTCATGCGTGGGCCCAGGCAGGGTAGTCATTTCCATTAGAAAAAGGGGGTTTAAGACTCCTTTTTTTTTTGGCACTTTTTTTAAACTGGATCAGCAGGTTTGGGGGAATGCTGTGGGCCCAGGACAGGGGTAGTCTAGTCCAGTGAAACAAAAAAGGGGTTTTTAAAAAAAACTCCATTTTCCCGGAAATTTTAATTGGGGGCAGAGTTTTGGGGCTATGCTGTGGGGCCCGGACAGGGGTAGTCAATGCCAGTTCAAATAAAATGGGGTTTAAAGACTCCTTTTTCTGGGACTTTTTAATCTGGGGGCAGACAGTTTAATGGGGATATGTGGACGAACAGGTATAGTCATGTACATTTAAAAAAATGGTGTTTGAAAAACTCCTTTTTCCGGCACTTTTTAATCGTGGGTCATGAGGTTTTTAAGGAAAACCGCGGTCCAGGGGCAGGGATAGCAATGTCCTTAACTAAAAGGGGGTTGAAAAACCCTTTTTCCCCCACTTTTTAATCTAGGGGGATGAGTTTTGGGCTCATGTGTGCCTAGAAAAGGGGTAGTCTATGTCCAGTTAACTAAAATGGGGGTTGAAAACTCCTTTTTTTGGACTTTTAAATCGGGGGTCAGCAGGTTTTTGGTCATGTGTGGCCCAGGACAGGGGGTTTTTGCCCATTTTAAATAAAATGGTGGTTTAAAGACTCCCTTTTTCCGTCACTTTTTTAATTTTGGGTTTATGCAGGTTTGGGCTCAGCTGGCCCAGGGCAGGGGAAGTTAAAGTCCAGTGAAATAAAAAAAGGGGTTGAAGACTCCTTTTTCCCAACTTTTTTTAAACTGTGGGTCATGAGGTTTTTGGGTCACGCGCGGTCCAGGACAGATATAGTCAAAATCCCCTTCAACTAAAATGGGGTTTGAAAGACCCTTTTTCCCGGGCCTTTTTTAAACTGGGGGTCATGCGGTTTTTTGGGGCTCACTGTGGCCCAGGAAAGGGGGAGTCATGTCCATGAAAACTAAAAAAGGGGGTTGAAAGACTCCTTTTTCGGCACTTTTTAAACTAGTATGCGGTTTGGGGGTCGCTGTGGCCCCCGGACAGGGGGGGTCTTTTCCAGTGAACAAATGGGGGTTGAAAGATCCTTTTTCCGGATTTTTAATTGGGGGGTCATGGGTTGGGGCCCTTGTGGCCCGGACAGGGGGAGTCTATGTTCAGGAAACTAAAAATGGGGGTTGAAAGACTCCTTTTTTTTCCCATCTTTTAATTGTGGGGGATGCAGGTTTAAGGGTCACGCGCAGTCCAGGAAGATATAGTCAATGTCCATAAAAATAAAAGGTGTTGAAAGACTCCTTTTTCCCGGCACTTTTTAATTGGGGGTCGCAGGTTGGGGCTCATCTGTGGCCCGGACGGGATAGTCTATGTCCAGTGAAACTAAAATGGTGGTTGAAAGACTCCTTTTTCCGGGGACTTTTTAATTGTGGGGCATCAGGGTTTTAAGGGCCCCCTGCGTCCAGGACAGGATAGTCAAAGTCCGTTCAACTAAAATGGGGGGTTGAAAGACTCCTTTTTCCGGCACTTTTAATCAGGGTCATGAGGTTTGGATCATGCTGTGGCCTAGGACAAATAGTCTATGGCCGTGGGAAACTAAATTTGGGGGTTTAAGATTCTTTTTCCGGCACTTTTTAAAACTGGGGGCAGCAGGTTTGGGGGTCGTGTGGCCAGACAGGATAGTCAAGTCCAGTTAAAATAAAATGGTGGGTTTAAAAACTCCTTTTCCGGACTTTTTAACTGGGGTCATGCAGTTTAAGGGCCCCCTGCGGGCCAGGAAGGATAGTCAAAGTCCATTTAACTAAATGGTGGTTAAAGACTCCTTTTTTTTTTTTTTGGGGACTTTTTAATCTGGGGTCATGCAGGTTTGGGGCCATGTGTGGCCCCGACAGGTGTCTTTCCAGTGAAATTTAAAAGGGGCTGAAAGACTCCTTTTCGGGACTTTTTTAAATGGGGGCATGATTGTGGCTCATGCTGGGGCCCGGGCAGGGATAGTCTATGTCCAGTTCAAATAAAATGGTGGTTGAAAGACTCCTTTTTCCGGCATTTTTAAAATCTGGGGTCAGACAGGTTTAAGGTCATACTGTGGTACAGAAAAGGTATAGTTATGCCCGTTCAACTAAAATGGTGTTTTGAAAAACTCCTTTTTTTCCCGGGACTTTTTTAAAGTGGGGCATTCAGGTTTAAGGGGCATGCGGGGCCAGGGAAAATATGTCAATGTCCGTGAAACTAAATGGTGTTTTTAAAGACCCTTTTTTTTAGCATTTTTAAACTGGGGGTCATGCGGGTTTTTGGGTCAGGCTGTGGCCCCCGGGCGGATAGTCATGTCCAGTGAAAATAAAAGGGTGGGTTTAAAAACTCCTTTTTTTTTGGACTTTTTAAATGGGTTTATGCGGGTTGGGGCTCATGCTGTGGCCCCGGACAGGGAAGTTATGTCCAGTAAACAAAAAGGGGTTTAAAACTCCTTTTTCCCGGGACTTTTTAATTGGGGGTAATGCGGTTTTGGGGTCATGCGGGCCCAGGACAGGGATAGTCAAGTCCAGTTCAACTGAAATGGTTGGTTGAAAGACCCTTTTTCCGGGACTTTTTAAACTGGGGGGCAGACAGGTTTAAAAGGTCATACTGTGGACGAACAGGGATAGTCTTGTCCGTTCAACTAAAATGGTTTTGAAAACTCCCTTTTTTTTCCCCACTTTTTAACTGTGAACTGCAGGTTTAAGGGGGAGCGGGTCCAGGGAAAAATAGTCAATGTCCCTTTTAAAAAAATGGGGTTTAAAGACTCCTTTTTCCGGGACTTTTTAAAATCTGGGGGGGATGAGGTTTTGGGTAGTGTGGCCCAGGGGCGGGATAGTCTATGTCCATGAAACTAAAATGGTGGTTGAAAGACCCCTTTTTTTCGCATTTTTAATTGGGGGTTAGCAGGTTTGGGCCATGCTTTGGGCCCAGGAGGGGGATAGTCTAGTCCCAGTTCAACAAAATGGGGGTTAAAGACCCCTTTTCCCCGGCTTTTTTTAATCTGGAGTCATGCGGGTTTGGGGCCATCTATGGCCCAGGACAGGATAGCCCTATGTCCTTCAAAAAAAAATGGGGGTTGAAAGACCCCTTTTTCCGCACTTTTAATCTGGGGTCATGCAGATTTAGGTATGCTGGGCCCCGGGACGGTGTAGAAAATTTCCTTTCAATAAAAGGGGTCGAAAGTTTTCCTTTTTCCGGGGCATTTTTTAATTGGGGGGTAAAATTTAAAATGGTCAACTTTGGACAGAACGGGTAAGTATTGTCCATTCAATGAAAATGGTGGTTGTAAGACTCCTTTTTCCGCACTTTTTACTTGGGGGTCATGCGGTTTAAGAGTCAGCTGCGGTCCAGGACAAATTAGGTCAATGTCCATTAAACAAAATGGTGGTTGAAAAGACTCCTTTTTCCCGGGGCACTTTTTTAATCTTGGGTCGTTGGGTTTTAAGGCCTGTTCGTTAAGGGGGGGAAGGGATTTTCCCCAATGCCATTCAAGTAAAATGAGGTTCAAATAATACGCCTTCTGGCATTTTTTAAATTTTGTGGTATGCGGGTTTAAGGGTCTGCTGTGGTCAAGACAAGGTAGTGAAGGGCTTGTTTTTTTTTTCTGTTGCAAAAACCTAAGTGTGTTTCCCTAAGAGACACGACCTTTTGACTGTTGTGGAGTTAATCCATCTTCTCCACCCCTGTTTGGGTGTAAGAATGAAGGGTTGTTCCTCTCCCATAGACTGTAATGGTCATCGGCGATAATCTAATTATCGACTACGGAAATCGTCTTGATAATTGACTATATCGACTATCGACCCGATGACGATAGTCTACGTAATCGCTCATCACTATTCATGATATATGAATGTCTCTGTTTTATAATGCCTCTCAGGAGTCCCTCTGTTGGTTTCTCAGACTCTAATGGTTGTATTTGTTTTCCCACTCCCCCTTCTTGTCTACGTTGAGTCCTTTGTCTTATGTACAGTATGTGTTTTCTTCACATTTGCCTACTGTTGGGATACCTTTTTCCATAATGAGTATATGGATGTTTGGTATGCTATATATGGTACATAATATTGGATACCTTGTAATTTATATGTTTGATGTATTCTGTATTCCTGTGTGTACAAACTTGAAGGAATTGTGTAAATGTTGTTGTATACTTGTTTTACTTTATTGAAAATTATTAATAAAGATACAGTTAAACAAGAAATGCCTGCTCGGCATCTGAGAGTGGGGGCATGCCAGGGCCATGACGTGGCGGAACCTATCTGTGTCCATCACGAGGAAAGGCAACATTTCCAAGGCCAACAGCTTGGCAATGCTGACATTTAGGCTTTTGGCTTTGGGATGGCTGGGGTGGAAGCGTTTCTTATGCTCCCATACCTGGTACACAGAAGGCTGGCTGGTGCACTGGCTGTTGTGTGGTGTGCAGGTCAGACTGGTGGAAGGGGAAGGTGTAGTCTGTGTTGCTGGTGGTAGGAATCGGCGAGGTGTTGGGGATTAAAATGGGCTTGCTGATGTTACCTGGCACTCGGAGAGAGGGTCATTGGGTTGGAAGTGGGGAGGCAAAAAATGTACGGGGGGTTGGAACCGGGCCCTGTGGGCCTTTTTTCTTTAAGTGATTCTTCCCAAAAATTTGCTTTACATGCATGTCCCTGTTCATGCGGGTGGTGTTAAATTTTTTATATTCTTTTTCTAGACGCTTTTGAAAGCAAAGGGGCTATGACGTGGTTTTGGTGAATTGAGGTTTGATCGAAAAAGCCCAGGCTCACGGCCCGGCCTTTTGATGGTGAAAAAAATAGTACAGTTTTCCCCCGCTGCCCCCACGCCCATGGCTGGTGGATTAATGTCAGCAGCTTGTGCGACCGCCCTCCCTTTTTGGGGCTGGCCCGCCTGACACTCCCCCATCATCTCCCCCTACATGATGATGCGCTCGCCAGGTACTAAAAAGACCCGTTGGACCCGCTGTCATATCACCGGGTGTAATTCTCTCCTGACTTTTTCATCCTCAAGTCGGGCTGTAGAAACAGACATGGAGGCAAGCTGACCGTTTGATATTTTGGCAATGGATGCTTTTTCTCCCTCTTGAGGGCATCCAATTGGGGTTCAGAGCAGACAAAATCATCCTTTGGGCCTTTTAAACTTTTTGAAATCCCTTTCATCCAACCGCTTTTGTCACAAAGACCTTGGGAATTTGGTTTATCTAGGGGGTTGTTTATTGGGTGACATTTGGGCCCTTAGGTTGGATGATGATAATTCTTTTTGCCCTTTGCCCCAAAGTGATACAGGTCCTGACGGTCCTGCGACTGATGATGTGCTTGTTGTGTTCTCCAGAGCACTGAAAAAAGCGCCTTGTCTGTACCTCTAGCCCATTTCCTATGCCCCCCCTTGCTGCTTATACCTTATTTTTGCCCCAGTTAAAAAATATAAATAAAAAAAAATTTCAGATTTGTTCACGGGTCCGTTTTGAAAAACTGTACCCAAAGACAGCAAATCAACGTTTTTTAAATGCTATATTTTTGCAAGGGCAAATAGGATTATAAACGGAAGTTTTTTTGAATTCGGTGAAATGGGTTTTTGGAAGAACCGTCACAGGGGTCAGTGGTCTTAAATCCCTATACTTTGCAATGGGCAAATGGATTAAAAAACATATTTTTTTTGGAAATAAATACAAAACCCCCTAACTCCTAAATGTTTGTGTTATAATTCCTAAGGTAGTTTTCCCCCCCTGAGAAATCTAACTAGCAGCTTTTCTGGTTACATCCTTTTAATAGTGTTTCTCCCTGCGGCAAACCAGCAGAACGGGAAAAATGTGTTCATTGCAGAGAGTAAGGGGGGGAAATGGATTAAAACAAAAAATTTACAGGACATAATATAAACGGGCTGGATTTTAGCAGACATTGACCCCTACCCCTCAAGGTGACGTTTTTGACCTTCAAAAAACCCAATTAGTTGCTACAATATAGTTTTTGGCTAACTTTTGTTTGCCTATTTCCCTTAATCGGGGAGCCTCCTCATTCCCCTTTATTCAAGTAGAAATACACTCTGTGCTTTGCACTGATTGGCTGGCCTCCAAAAGGGGGAAAGAGTGAAAATGGGGCGAAGCTTACTAAACCCAAATTTTACCGAATTGCGCAAAACATTGGCTGGGTTAAAAAAATTTAAAATTTCTCCCGAACTAACCTTTTTCAAACGTTCGGCTAACAATTGTGATTTCGGTTCATATTTACCATTACTAGTTTAAAAAAATGAACTCCCATCTTTTTTATAGACAATAAACACCTTCTTACATAAAACCTCATTTCATTTCTAATAGGAAACTCTTACGTTTAGCAGGAATGCATCATATTGTCTATTAATAATACATTTTTAAACCCCTATTACTTGCAATCTTACCATTTTTTTAGCTGTGACGTATAATAGTAAAATTAAAAACCAAGTTTTACTAATGTCTTTCAGAATCTATTGGCACATTTTCTTTAAAAAGAATTTAGCTTTTTTTAGTCTGAATAATATTTCACAGATACATCTTGGAAGACTTTTAACATGATAAAACCTTTCAGATTGCCACAGATGTTCTTATTCCATACAGTTTTCAGTACATAAAGGTTGAGTTTCATGCTAGAATGGCTATGTATCATAAAAGGGAAGAAAAAAACAAAACCCTTGAAAAAGGGAAAAAATTTTTGTTTTCAGCCTTTAAAAGTTCAAACCTTTTTTGCTAAACCCGTTTGTTAAAACTTGATCATAAAATGCTAGTGGTTTTTACATTGTTTTTTTTGAATGTATCCCAAGGTTTGACAAGCAAAATAAAAAAATTCAAAAGCTTTTTTTTTAAAGTTCTTCCTTTTTATCAAAAAAAACGGGATAAAAGAACTTCTGTCAATGCAATCATTTGAAAAAGAATACAGTCTCAGAATGTAGTGTTTATATTAATACTGTTAAACTGTTTTTCCTTTCGTAGAATAAAATTTTTTATTTTCGAGCATTAGGGTACAAAACAAAAAATGACTCCCAAATAAATTTCAAAATCATTATGAATGCATTAGTTTACCTTAAGGGATGGATAGTAAGATATGTAAAGGTTAATGAAGATTAGAAAGCAGTAACCAACTTGAAGAAGTTTTTATTCTAACTGATAAACCTTAATGCAAATTTTTGAAGTTTTTATCTCACCCTGTGTGAAATTCTACTCTGCACTGATGAGGAAGAACACGCTTAAACCTGCCCACAGTGACATTGGTTTGTCTTTTTCCAAATTATACGTAGGGCCATGGTTAGAGAACTTGGGGGCGTCGGTCCCAAAACTTTTCCCCTTAGCTTATTTGAAAATGCTTTTTTGGGATGCCTACAGGACTAAAGAAAAAAAAAAAATCTGGTTTTCCTTCATGCTATAACTGACAGCACATTTTGTAAAAAGGGTTTCCCCCTTGAATGGAAGAGAAAAACAGTGTACGAAAAAGTAAAACATCAATTTTTTTCTTGGACATTTTAAATTGACAACTGGTCCCAATTCGGTGCAATGTGGCCCAAATTACGGCTACATACTTTAAAACCCCATTTTTATGTGTTTTAGACAGTTTTTTTAGAACTTCTTTGGGGTTGCGTGACAAAAGGGGCATGGCCCAACAAAAGGGTGTGGCTTAGTGGAAAGGGTTGGGACTTACCTTGCAATGCCATGTGCCAAAATTTTTCCACAATTAGTGGCATAAAGTAAGCCGACTAATAGAAGGTATAAACTAAGACTAGACAGTCTAAATAAGATTTATCAACACTATGATAAAACCTTTTGCTTTTTACAAAAATTTTACATTGGGCTGTCAGACAGTAAATTTTCAACCTCATTTCATTGTCATTACTTTCTTCATGATTTAGGGTTTTTACATTCCTAAAACAGATGTTTTTGTCTCCTCACGTTGCACAGTAGAATGTACCGCTGAGCTTTTTCTTTTACACTAAGGTTCATATAAAAACCCAATGAGGCTCGGACTGGCCCACTGGGGTGTCAGTGAAATCCCCCAAAAGGAACCCCAACTCCCTGGCATACGCAGACGGCCCGAACATCACATCTTACTTAAGAATGCTAACAACGGCCCATAGGCCCTCTGTCCCGAGCGTTCAGAGGAGGCCCCGTATGAGGCATTGCAAAGCCCTTTTTTTCAGGACTGCCGGTTATTTAGGGAGCAGAGCGCCACCATCGCTCTCTTCCGCTATTCAGCCTGGTAGGCCCTTAAAGGTAAGGGGGTAGTACTAACGAGTTATAAGGGCCAGCTGCTGCTCGTCACATTGGGGGAATGGGAGAGAGGTGAGTTAATCTTATTTTGACTTTTCTTTCAGTAATGGTGCCCTAACTACCAACCACTTGGAGCCCAACATACCCTACCTACATGGTGGCCATCATCAGTTACCTACCTAACAGGGGCCACAATCAGCTACCTACCTGAGGCCCACCATTATCTACTTACTTATCTGGGGGCCCCCCATCAGCTACCTACCTAATTGGGGCCTACGATCAGCTACTGGGGGTTAGTCCTCTCCTCCCCAAAACCCTCTAGGAGACTGCCTCTAAACTATGGCCTATATTCACTCTCTCATCAATAGGGGGTTTGAACAGAGGTGGGAATAGTCAAGAAGGTACTGAAAAAGTAATCTATCTTTGGAACAGACCCCCAAAAGTCTCTGTTCAGAACAGAAAATAAGTTATGCTTGTGTACTACTGTTCATTCTAGAAGAGAATGGAGAGCCGTGCACAAGGGCAACCGCCTCTGGCTCCTGCACCTATCACTCTGACAGCATATCCTATCAACGTGCCATACAAGTGTGACTTATGAACATCCCTTTAAACTTTGTGTGGCTTTGCAATTGTTAATGAACATGCCCTCCTCCTTTTCCTTTCACCAATGTCCCTTCCATGTTTTAAGATCTTTACTATTTTCTGAGCAATGAGTATTTTACGTATATTCATCATTACAAAGTATCTAAAGCACTTCAGTGGACATTGTCAGGTTCGAATAATACTGTCCAACGGCTACTGTAGAGATTTCCAAGAACATGAGTTTATTCCCCACATAGATTTTGATTCTTCAGTTTTCATGCTATATCACTACAGTATTAGTATTCTTCATGGTAAGCATCTTGACTGGCGTTTTCTTTTACCTTAAATGTTATAAATAATGTTGGTGTGATTAACCTTACTCTAGATAATTGCCTTATATGTATCTAACAATCTTTATTGGAATGACCTCAAAGTCTTGAGGTACAACATAATGTTTTAAGTATACAGTGTTCAGAACAGTTTCTGTAATTACTTTTTAACCCCTTAACAACCTTAGACGTATCCATACGTCAAGGTCGTTTGGGGGGGTTCACGCACCTGGACGTATGGATACGTCCTGAGGATCGCGCGAACTCTAAAGCAGATCGCTCCTCCTGCGTCTCTGTCGGCGGCAGCAGCGCACGGATCGGGTGATCCGTGCAGCTCCTGCCTTCCTACAGACAGCACGGAAGGCCGAGAAGGCCTTCCGGGTTGTCTGTGACGTCACGATGCCCGACCGTGCCCTGTGGGTATGTCCCGGCATCGTGACTGACAGTTGTCATAGGAACCAGTCATAGCAACAAGCTATGCACTGATTCCTATTGAATGAGAGATCTAAAGATCTCTCATTCAAAGCCCCTATGGGGGGCCAAAAATTTTAAAAAAAAAAAAAAGGGGGGCCCCCTTTTTTAAAAAAAAACCCCCTCCTTTTTTTTTTTTGGGGCCTTTTCCTTTTGGGAAATTTTTTGGAAAGGGGAAAAAATTTTCCAAAATTTTTTAAAGGAAATCAAAATTTTAAATTTTTTTGGGGGAAAATTTTAAAAAATTTTAAAAAAAAAAAAAAAAAAAGGGGAAAAAAAAAAATTTTCAGAAAAAAAAAAAACCCAATTTTCCCTTTGGGGGGGTTTTTAAAAAAAAAAAAAAATTTTTAAAAAAAACCCCTTTTGGATTTTTTTAGGGGAAAAAATTTTTTTAAATTCCTTTTTTTTTGGGTCCCCCCTTTTTTAAAAAAAAATTTTGGGAAAGGGTGGGGGGGGGGGGGGAAAAAAAAGGGGGGGGTTTTTTGGGGGTGGGGGGGGGGGGGCCCCCAGGGGGAAAAAAAAAATTTTTGGGCCTTTTAAAAACCCCAAAGGGTTTTTTAAAAAAAAGGAAAAAAGGGCCCCCCCCCGGGGGAAGGGGCCCTCCCCCCCAAACCCCCCCCCCCTTTGCCCCAAAAAAAAGGGGCCCCCCCCCCAAAAAAAAACCCCCCCCCCCCCCCCCCCCTTTTTTTAAAAAACCCCCCCCCCAAAAAAAAAGGGACCCCCCCCCCATTTTTTTCCCCCCTTTTTAAAAAACCCCCCCAAAAAAAAAAAAAAAATTTTTTTTTTTAAAAAAAAAAAAAAAAAAAAAAAAAAAAAAAAAACCCCCCCCCCCCCCAAAAAAAAAAAAAACCCCCCCCAAACAAAAAAAATTTAAAAAAAAACCCAAAAAAAAAAATTTTTTTTTCCCCTAAAAACCCCCCCAAACGGGGGAAAAAAAAAAAAAAATTTTTTAAAAAAAAATTTTCCCCCCCCCCCCCCCCAAAAAAAAAAAAAAAATTTTAAAAAAAAAAAAATAAAAACCCCTTTCCCCCAAAACCCCCAAAAATTTTTACTCCCCCCCCAAAAAAAAACCCCCCCCAAAAAAAGGGAAAAAGGGGAAAAAAAAAACCCCCCCCCCTTTTTTTTTTTTGGTTAAAAAAAAAAAAATTTTAAAAATTCCCCCCAAAAAACCCCCAAAAAAATTTTTCCCCCCCCCCCCCAAAAAAAAAAGGGGCCCCCCAAAAAAAAAAAAAAAAAAAAAATTTTTTTCCCCCCCCTTTTTAAAAAAAAAAAAAAGGAAGGAAAAAATTTTCCCCCCCAAAAAAAAAAAAAAAAACCCCCCCAAAAACCCCCCCCCCAAAAAAACCCAAAAAAAAGGGGCCCCAAAAAAAAAAAACCCCCCCTTTTTTCCCCCCTTAAAAAAAAAATTTTTTTTTTCAAAAAAAACTTTAAAAAAAATTTTTTTTTTCCCCCCTTTTCCCCCCCCAAAACCCCCCCCCTTTTTAAAAAAAAATTTTTCCCCAAAAAAACCCACCCCCAAAAAAAAATTTTTTTTTAAAAAAGGTTAAAAAAAAACCAAAATTTTTCCCCCAAAAAAACCCTACCCCCCCCCCCCCAAAACCCCCCCAAAACCCCCAAAAAAAAAGGGGGGGGGTTTTAGGAAAAAAAAAACCCTTTTTTAATTATACCCCCAAAAAAATTTAAAAAAAAAAAAATTAAAAAAAATTTTTAAAAAAACCCCCAAAAATTAAATTAAAACCCCAAACCCCAAAAAAAAAAAAAACCAAAAAAAAACCCCCCCTTTTTCCCCCCCTTTTTTCCCCCCCCTTTTAAAAAACCCCCCTTTTTCCCCCCCAAAAAATTTTTTCCCCCCCCCGGGGGAAAATTTTTTTTTTTTTTTTTTTCCCCCCCCCCGGGGGGAAAAAATTTTTTAAAAAAATTTTTCCCCAAATTAAGGGGGGCCCCCAAAAAGGGCCAAAATTTTGGGGGCCCCCCAAAACCCCCCCCCGGGGAAAAAAAACCCCCCCTGGGGTTTTTTAAATTGGGGGAAAAAAATTTTTTTTTTTCCCCCCAAAAAAAAAAAAAGGGGTTTTTTAAAAAAAAAAAAAAACCCCCCCCAAAAAAAAAAAACCCCCCGGGGGTTTTTAAAACAAAAAAACCCCCCTTTTTTTTTTGGGGGTTTTGTTTTTGGGCAATTTTTTTTTTTTTTGGGAAAAAACCCCCCCCCCTTAAAGGGGTTAAAAAAAAATTTTTTTAAAAGGGGAAAAAAAAAAAAATTTTTTTTTTTTGGGGGGGAAAAAAAAAAACACACCCCCAAAAAAACCCCCCCCCCCCCGGGGGGGTTTTTAAATTTTTTTTTTTTTAAAAAACCCCGGAAAAAAAAAAAAAACAAAAAAAAAAAACCCCCCAAACCCCCAATTTCCCCCCCCTTTTTTTTAAAATTTTCCAAAAAAAAAAAAAAAAAAAAAATTTTTAAAAATTTAATTTTTCCCCCCTCATTTAATTTTCCCCCAAACCCCAAACCCCCCCCCCCCAAAAAAATTTTTTTTCCCCCAAAAAAAATTTTCCCAAATTTTAAAATTAGAAAAAAACCCCAATTTAAAAACCCCCCCCCCCCCTTTTTAAAAAAAATTTTTTGGGGGGGAAAACCCTTTAAAAAATTTTTAAAAAAAACCCCGGGGGAAAAAATTTTTAAAACCCCAAAAAAAAAAATTTCCCTTTAAAAAAAAAATTTTCCCCCCCAAAAAAAAAAAATTTTTTTTTGTAAAAAAAAAAACCCCCCAAAAAAAAAACCCCCTTTTTGGGAAAGGTTTAAAAAACCAAAAAATTAAAAAAATTTTTAAAAAAAGGGGGGGGGAAAAAATTTAAAAAAATTTTTTAAAAAATTTTAAAAAAAAAAAAAAAAAAAAAAAAAATTTTTCCAAAGGGAAAAAACCCCAAAACCCGGCCCAAAAATTTTTTAAATTTTTTTTTTTTTCCAAACCCCCCCCCCCTTTTCCCTTTTTTTTTTGGGGAAAAACCCCTTTTCCAAAAACCCCCGGGGGCCCCCCCCAAAAAAAACCCCCCGGGGGGGGGAAAAAGAAAACCCCAAAATTTTTAAAAAAAAATTTTTTTTTTTTAAAAAAAATTTTTTTTCCTTTTTTTTTTTTTTTTTTCCCCCCCCCCCCCCCAAAAAAAAAAAATTTTGGGGCCCCCCAAAGGGGGCGGGGGGGGGGGGGGGGGGCGGGGCCCCCCCTGGGTTTTTTAATTAACCCCCCCCGGGGGGCCCCCCCCCCCCCTTTTTTTTTCACCCCCGGGGGGCAAAAAAAAAAAACCCCCCGGGAAAAAAAAAACCCCTTTCCCTAAAAAAACCCCCCCAAAAACCCCCCCTCCCCCCCCCCCCCCCCCCCTTTTTTTCCCCAAAAACCCCAACCCCCCCCGGGGCCCCCTTTTTTTTTTAAAAAAAAAAAAACCCAAAAAAAAAAAAAAATTTTTTTTTTTGGGGTTTTTCCCCTTTCCCCCCCAAAAAACCCCCCCTTTTTTCCCCCCCCAAACCCCCCTTTAAAAAATAAAAAAAAAAAAAAAAACCCCTTTTAAAAAAATTTTAAATAACCCCCTTTTTTTTAAAATAAAAAAAAAAAAAAGGAAAAAAAGGGGCCCAAAAAAAAAAAAAAAATTTCCCCAAATTTAAACCCCCCTTTCCCCCTTTTAAAAGGAAAAAAAAAAAAAAATTTTTTTTAAAAAAACCCCTTTAAAAAGGAAAAAAAAAAAAAAAAAAAAAAAAAATTTTCCCCCCAAAAACCCCCCTTTTTTTTTTTTAAAGGGAAAAATTTTTGGGTTTTTTAAAAATTAAAAAAAAATTTTCAAAAAAAAGGGGGGTTTTTTTTTTTAAAAAAAAAAAACCCCCCCCAAAAATTTTTAAACCCTTTTTTAAAAAAAAACCCAAAAATTTTAAATTTTTTTTTTCCCCGAAAAAAGGAAAAAAAAAAAAAATTTTTTTTGTTTTAAAATTTTCCCAAAAAAATTTTTTTTTTTTTTTTTTAAAAAAAAATAAACCCAAAAAAAAAACCCAAAAAAGGGAAAAAAAAAAAAAAAAAAGGGGGGGTTTTTTAAAAAAAAAAAGGGGCCCAAAAAAAAAGAAAAAAAAAAAAAAAAAAAAATTTTAAAACCCCCAAATTTTTAAAAAGGGGGGGGGTTTTTTTTTAAAAAAAATTTTAAAAAAAACAAAAAAAAAAAAAAAAAAAAAAATTTTTTTTTGGGGGGGGGGGCCCCCAAAAAAACCGGGTTTGGAAAAAAAAAAGGGTTTTTTTTTTTTTTTTGGGGGGAAACCAACCCCAATTTGAAAAGGAAAACCCCCCTTAAAAAAAAAAATTTTCATTCCCCCCCTTTTTTTTTCCCCCAAAAAAAACCCACCCCCCCCCAAAAAAAAAAACACCCCCCCACACAAAAAAAAATTTTTTTTTTTAAAATTTTTTTTTTAAAAAGCAAAAAAAAAAGGTTTTAAAAATTTTAAACCCCTTTTGTCCGTTTTGGGAAAAAACCCCCCCCCAAAAAAAAATTTTCCCCCCTTAAAAAAAAAAAAATTTTTTGGGTTTTTCCCCCCCGGGCCCCCCCAAAAAAAAAGGGGGGCCCCTTTAAAAAGGGGGCCGGGGGTTTTTAAAAAAAAAAAAAAAAATTTCCTTAAAAAAACCCCGGGGGTTTTGGGGCCCCTTCCCCCCTTTTTTGGGGGTTTTTTTATTTTTTTGGGGGGGGGGGGGGGGGGGTTTTTGGGGGTTTTTTTGGGTTTTTTTCCCCCAAAAATTTTTTTGGCCCCCCCTTTTTTTTTGGGGGGGGGGTTTTTGGGGGTTTTTAAAGGGGGCCCCCCCTTTTTTTTTTTTTGGGGGTTTTAAAAAAAAAAAAAAAAAAATTTAAAATTCGGGTGGGGAAAAAAACCTTTTGGGGGGGTTTTTTTTAAAAAAGGGAGGGGAAAAAAAGGGGGGCGGGGTTTTAAAAAAAAGAAAAAGTTTTTTAAAAAAAAAAAAAAAAAATTTTTTTTTTAAAAAAAATTTTTTAAAATTTTTTTTTTTTTAAAAAAAAATTTTAAACCCCAAAATTTTTAATTTTTTCCTTTTTTTGTTTTTTTCCCTTTTAAAAAAAAATTGTTAAAAAATTTTTTTTAAGGGGGTTTTAAAAAGGGGGGGCCCCCAAAAGGGGGGGTTTTGTAAATCTATTGTAGAATAAATTAAATATAGAGAGGATTTTTCAAAGAGGTGTTTTTTTGGAGTTATCACTGTATAAGGTTTGCCATTTTCAAACTCAACATCTACTGGTAATTTTTTTTGGTCCCTTTTTGTGCTTTGTTGGATTGAAAATTCCCCCAAATGACAGGTTTGAAAATTGACCAAAAATGTGTGTCTGTATTCCCTCATTTCTAATAAGAAAACTAAAGCACTTCAGTTGGGCATTGTCAGGTTCAAAAAAACTGTTTCCCAAAGGGGTAAATGTAAAGATTTTCCCAAAAACATGATTTTTTTCCCCACATAGATTTTGATTCCCCCCAAAAAATTTTTAAAGCTTTTATCACAAATTTGATTTTTTCCCCCCCTTTTTGGTTTAAACAATTTTTGAAATGCGTTTTCTTTTAAAGTTAAATGTTTTAAATAATGCTGGGTGTGATTAATCTTTCTCTAGAAAATTGCCCTTTTAATTTTATCTAACAATCTTTATTGGAATGCCTCCCAAAATCTTTAGTACAACATAATGTTTTAAGTATACAGTGTTCAGAACAGTTTCTGTAATTACTTTTTAATATGCAGCCAAAGGGAATAAAAAAATGCTGGAGTCTATGGTGATTTTACATCTAAAGGTAATTTGTATGGGCTTTTTGGGGATTGTTTTTGAAATTTTTTTCCTCCTAAATGACAGATTATGAAAAATTTACCCCAAAAGTGGGGTTCCCAAAAAAAAGTAATTTAAAAGTGAGCCCCATTGGGGTCAGGGATAACATGTGTAGTAGCAGCTCAGTAAGTTGATAGTACAGCACTATGGAAGCTGTTAGCACTTTTTAAGTAACATAAAAAATTTAAAGGTGCTATGAATAACTACACTTCTCCAAAAGAGACTTTTACAAATGAACTAAAGCTGGGGCATCTAAATAGCTTAATTTTGCCATAAAAAGCTTTTTATGGGTTCCAAAAAGAGGGTTACCCACCCCAAAGCCCAATGTTAACCCTGGGTTCAATTTCCAAAAATAGTTTTTTGGGACTATGTTTTTTGGGAATTAAAATAGTCATATTCATTTTATTTTCAGGGCACATATTTTCATGTTCTACAACTAAAACAGATGCCACCATAACACAGACCAAACATAGTCTAAAGAAGCTCACACATGGGCTATTAAACCCCTCTTTGGGTACAGCAAATAAAAAGTTTAGAATACCTTTTAGTAGTCCCCAAAGTAAAAACTGGCCTTTGTGGCATACAGCTATATGTGATTTTTAAGGTTTGGTGACCCCCTGTTTATTGGTTTTTCCCTGGGCCCGAGGGCCACTGAAAAAGCCGGGCCCGAGGGTGCCCTTTTTAGGGGGGAAGTTCCCGAGAAAGAAGGCGAAAGGGAAAAGACAGAGTGAAAGAGTTAAGTTTTACTATGAAACAAACCAAGGGACAGGGAGCTTTAGGAAAAGACCGTAAAAATCATCTCCACTGGTGGGCCCCACAGATCAACTTCACTGTTGGGTCCCATTCCAACACTGAGCTCATTTCATTATATGAAAAATATACTGTATATACACAGAAAATTCCTGGCTGGCTTTAATTTCCTAGCGATATTAGTGGGTCTTTGGGTTATTAAAAGTTACATTAAAGGGGTTTTGCCACGATGTAATGTTGACGTGGGATCCTCCAAAATGGGTTTTTAATCACTTTTCTAAATATATGTGATTACAAAAATTGCAGTCTGAGAGAGCTACAGCCTTCCTTACATGCCCTTGGTTACTTCAAAGAGTCTATTAGATAAGGCCTGACAAGAGCTGGATGGGCTTGCGCAGAGAGAGCTTCATATCTGATGAGACTGAGCTGCAGAAGTTTTTAAGGCACCGGGTAGCAATATGTTTTCTTTTTTATACAGAATAAACTAGTTGTAGTGTGATTAGATACCTGCTTTATCTGATGACAGGAAACATGAAGAAGCTTTCAAGCTGCTGTGTAGAATAGGTGTTCTCTTTTGTATATAGAATCCACAAGTTATAGTTTTTTTTATTTCAGTGTACATGTCACAAGATCCCTTATGCAGCTCTGTGCTCTCCGCTGTGTGTCCCTCTCTCTTTCAGCTCTGTGATTTGTTTACATTTCATTAGCATCTTAGCAGATAAGGCTCCTGACAGTGCAGTCTGAGGCTGTCTTGCTGTATTGACAATCCACTGTTGTAATGTTTATTATTTCACTTAAGTTTTGATACACTCCCTTGGATTCCTCACTCCTCACTCCCCCTCCCTCTCTCCCCTGCAGCTTCATGACTCACCGTGATTTGTTGACATTCTGCCTGTGCTAACAAGAGAGGGGTAAGAATCTATCTCTCTGCAAATCCCCTTTAATGCTGATCTGCTATAATGGGTATTGCAAGTGATTTACAGATGGTTTCATTTCATCCTTTCATTGTTTCACAAAACAATGACACCCAGGTCGATTACTACTAAACAGAAACTTTATTCATCACAAGGTCCAGGTGTTGTATAGCTGCTATTTGAAGTTGATCTAGTGAATGCATATAAAAAGTTTTATGGTACATTCACACAACAGAATTGGATGACGATTCTGCAACGGATTCAGCTGTGAATCTGCAGTCAAACCGGCTGTATTCCAACCTTCATTATTCCCTTCAGTGTCATTGTTCACACGATGATGGTTTTCCTTGGGATTGAATTCTTTTCAGCACTGAAGTGGATTCCATGTCTTTCATTATTGTATATAGGAGGCAGAAAATCTGCCTCTAAAACAGTGTTGTATCCTCGTCTGAGGGTCATGCTTACAAGCACAAACTTTCCGGCCAGGATACAACGCTGACATCTTCAGCACCTCAAACTGTCATCTGAATCTTCCCTTAAGGGCTTTCAAATAGCTACATTTGAGACAAAGAAATCTTTCATATCTTTTTTCTTTTTTTCAATTGAAACCCTTAATGCAAATATCTTTGTACAGTACTTGCAGGCATAGATTTTTAGATTATGACTAGGGGTGAGCAATATTATCGACAAAAGTTGAAATAGGCTGATCGGAAATTGCGCAATATTTTAGGTGACAATCTTACAGATAATCTATTACTATCGCGCCATTTTCAGCATTTCCTGTCATTTTGGTGGCCAGCCAATCAGCTCCGAGGATAGAGGGGGATGAGGAGGATGTACAACATCACCACTTTGTGGTGTATGGATCTCATTGGCTGCAAAAATCATGTGACCTTGTTTTATCTATGCTCCTGCATTTCCTGTTTGAGCTCATACTCTGTCTATCACTCTTCACAGCAGGACATGTCTCTCAGCGTTTAAACCAATAGCTGTTGTAACAGCTCTGATATCTACTGGTGTGTGTAGCCACGGGCCTAGGAAATGGGGGAGAGGGGCGGCAGCAGGAGAGACATTTGAAACGAAGGGAGATATTTTGCAGCTCAGTGCGTTCTGTGATTTTCAATTGAAAAATAATTGTTTTCTACAACTTTTTTGGCCAGCAGACCTCTGCTAGCAGTTGAAATTGTCCCTGTGTTTTCAGTTCTATTGCAATCACTGCGTGTCAGTGTTCCCAAAAACCGGCATAACTTATCCCTATAACTTTTAAATAGTTTTACTGAAGTCCGTGCGTCTCAGTTTGGCACAGATTCCAGTTGTACGAATATTGTGTTCTACAAATTTCCTAGTAAATTATGCCTGTAGTCAGTGGTGCAAAGGCTGCCATATTAATCCATATAATATTTAAATACTCTTATTGCAGTCCGTGCATCTCAGTTTGGCGCAAAGAGTCCAGTTGTACGAATATTGTGTTTTAAAAAAATTTCCTAGTAAATGAGCTTTGTAGGCCCGTGGTGAAAAGGGGTTGCCTTATTAATCCATAAAATTTTTTTAATACTTCTTTTTTCACTCAGTGCATCTCAGTTTGGCGCAAACCCCCGCATTTGTACGTTTTTTTTATGCTTAAAAAAATATAAAATTGTAGTCCTACGGGCCGTTGAAAAATTCGGGGGACGGGAAAAAAAGGGAAACGGTTGTTTTTGTGTTGGGGTTCTTCCCCCCAGCCCTGTTTTTCACAGATATTTGGGATAGAAAAAATTTTTTTTCTAATCCAAAGTAGGTTTGTTGAAAAAATAGGGGGGGATTTAAAAATAGCTGTGTTTTCCCGTTTTTTAAAATGAGGGGACTGTCAAAAACTCTTCCTTACCCCCTTTTTAAATTTTTTATTTTTGAACTTGCGAATTTGGAGGTTATAAGCGAGAAAAAGAGGGGTGTAGGAATGGAGGTAGGGGGTTAAAGAAAAGGGTTTGCTCTTTCCAAAGGTGTTGGGACAAACGCAAGCCGCGGGACCCGTCGGTTGCCAGGATCAAAAGGCCCCTGGTCACCCGCTGGGTGGGTTTGCCTGTAAATCTCATTTAAATAAAACAACTTTCCCCAAATTGTTCTTCAGTGGTTAATGAAAACCTGATCCGGTGGTTCAAAGCCCCTTTTTTCCGGCACTTTTTAATCGGGTTTTTTCATGCAGGTTTGGGGTTCATGCTGGGCCCCAGGCAGGCATAGTAAAAATTGCCCCAAGTTAAACAAAAATGGGGGGTTTTCAAAAGGACTCCTTTTTCCGTTTTTTTTTAAACTGTGGGTCGGGAAGGGTTTTTTAAAGGGTCAGGGCCTGGGGGTTTTCCGGGGAAAAGGTATAGTCAATGTCCGTTCAAAAAAAAGGGTGGTTAAAAAGGACTCCTTTTTCCGGCATTTTTAAAATCTGTGGGTCATGCAGTTTTAAAGGGTCATGCTGGGGGTCCAGGCAGGGATTTTTCAATGCCCAGCCCAAGTAAAATGATGGTTTCAAATCATACTCCCCTTTCTGAAAATTTTTTAAAATTTTTGGGGGTCATGATTTTTAAAGGGTCATTCCCTGTGGAAACGGGGTTTGTGAATAGTCTTTTGGATTTTTTTTTCTGTGATCTTTTTCCCTTTAAATTTGTCTTCCCCTAAGATGTAGCACGTATCCATTTTCCTGTTGTGGATGCAAAATTCCGCTTCCCCCAACCCCTTTGTTGGGGTTGGGGGAAAGAATAAAGGTTTTTTTTTCCCCCCCCCAATGGGACTTTAATGGTCTTCGGTGAAAATTTTCTTTAAATCGATTTTATCTCTTTTTTTAATTGCGATATGACAAAAAATCGCTCGATAAACGATATTTAAAACCCCAATCGCCATAAATTTAATTATGGACCAATATGTAAATCCCTAAAAAAACCCCCGGGCATTTATCCAAAAAAAGAATCCCAAAGAGTTAAAAGGGAGGTTACAAATAAAAGTGAAAAGGGTCGGGTTCAATTTTCATAGTTTTCTTTTTTTATAAAGGTGCTTTTTTTTCAGGGCTTCCCTTAAAACTTGGTCAGAAAAGGGCCTCAAGTTTTAAAACCCAAGTTGCCCCGATTGTGTTTTATATTTCTTTTAAAGGGTTTTGGGTTTGACTACATGGTTTAAGTTTGTACATTTTAATTTTTTAATTAAGGAAAAAGGGAAAAGGGAAGATATTTGCTCCTCACATGCTTTTGTTTTAAAAATTTGCAGTTTGGGTGTCGCTAAAAATTTAACAAAAAATTTTTTGGAAAAAGGGTTTATAAACTTCATTATTTCATTTTCTTCTGTTTTTTTTTTTGTAATAAAATTTCGGGCTTTTTCCCTTTGAAAGGGCTTAGGGAAATAATGGTGAAATTTTGTGTAATAAACCAGGGGAACATTAATTTTACATACAGGGTATAGTTCTAGATTTGCTCCAGTAAACCTCAAAAAAATAAAACTTTTCGTTTTGGAAAAAAAATTTAAATTTAAAGGGGCATCATGAAGGTAGTTTTGTTTTCAAAATTTCATAATAAGTATTTTTTTGCTTTTTTAAAGAAAATTCCCTTCCCCCCTGGAAAAAACCCCTTATTTTTAAAAAGGGGAACCTAAATAAAGATGGTTTTTTTTTTAAACCATTGCCCCACTTTACACCCCAATGTTATAAAAAGATGCATGAGCACAGAAAATTCTCCCGGGAACTCTTTAAATAAATAGTTTTATTTTTAATGCTGTGAAAATTTTAATAGAAACCCCGGGGTTTAAAATAATGAGCCCAAATTTTAAAATTTATGGGGAAAGGGAATCCCCTCCGGCAAAAACCCATAGAATAGAAATCTATAATAAAAAATTTTTACTTTCATTTTGACATACTAAAATTATAAATAAAAAAAGGAAAAAAAGGAAAAGTTTTGCAGATTTGCTTAAAAAAGGAAAAGAAAAAAGGCAAGATTTTAAAGTTAAAAAATTTTTATTGTGTAAAATTGCGGGGGTACGCAATTTTCAAACACATTTTTTTAAACCAATTTAAAATGCCAAAAAACAAACCCAAAGAGGAAAAGCTGTTAAATATTTTTTAAAAATTAAATTATTTACATCCCTTTGGGGGGGACATTTAAATTTTGTTTGGTAAATTTGGAAATTTTTCTCTGCTGTTGGTTTCTTCTTTTTTCCTAAAAAGGTGTCTTTGAAGAATCTTTTAGGGGGCGGGGATTTTGGGACTTGTTTCTATAGGTAGAAATTTAAAAATATATTTTTCCCTTTGTTATGTATGACAGTTATTTGAATAATTTTTTTTAAGGAGCACGGGTTTTTGGGGTTTGGGAAAACCTCAGAATCTTTAAATTCTTTTGGGGTTTTTATTACCCTTGGGGCGGTTCAGTTATGCATCCGATGTTTCATTTGGAGTATTAATGTACCCATTTATTGACTGACACAGCCAGTGCCCGTCAGACTCCGTTGACTACAATGGGATCCGTCAGGCAGGGGCGTAGTTAGAGAATCATGGGCCTAGGTGCAAAACTTCAGCTTGGGGCCTCCCTACCACCAGAAAACTGTTAGGGCCCAAAATTATTTTTAACAAACAGGTTCCCTATTTAACTTTGGACGGATTTTTCTACGGTGTTAGAACGCTGCAGAAATTACTTTTTAATTAAAGGAATTGTCCAGGGAAAAAAATTTTAATTTCAAATGGGGCCCAAAGAAAAAAAAATATACAACCCAAAAAAATCTTTTTCACTCTTCCCACCCCCCTCCAAAAAAAAAAAAAATTTTGGTGGGGTGAACAGGAAAAAAAAATGAAATTTGTTGCCCTTTTGGGTTTTAGTTTTTAGTTGTTGTTGTAGTTTTTTAAAAGGGAACAGTTTATTGACTTATCTGCGGGGTCAATAGCTTTTTTAAAAAGGGCTATATTTTTCATTTTATTTTTATACCCGATTAATTTGACCAAAACCGTATAGCAAGATAAATTTAGTCCCAAAAAAAACAAACTTTTAAAGGCCCCAAAAGGGAATCCCCCATATATCACTCCCAAATTTTAGTGACAAATTTACCATCATATTTGCATGAAAAATCAATATATCAAAAATTTCCCAATTAACAACAATATAAAGAACCAAAAAAAAAAACCCGGGAACATGCCCTAAAACCAAACAAATTAAAAAAGAGATTTAATTTTAAAAAAACTTTTTGTCTGTTACTGAATAAAAACTATTACGTTTTAAGCCCACTTTTACCACCTTTAAAGTGCCTGCTTGGGGCCCCGCATTTATGCGTCCTTAAGTTTTCACTTAATTGAAAGGGCCCAAATCGGGGGGCTCCGGGCCCCATGGCAGGGGTTTCTGGGGGCCCTTTCCCCAAACTTGATTTTTGGGGGCACCCGGCCCGTGTGCCCCTGACTGTTTGGGTGTGGCGGGGGGCTGTGGCCTCCCCCGCTCAGGGTCCGGTCGAAACTGCAATGTGTGTTTCCCCGGTAGCTACCCCCCCGGTTTGGTCAGGTTTTTTTTGCATTTTGTCCTTTCGTTTTGCAAAAAAAAAAAAATGTGTTGAAAAATTTGGCATGTTTGACACGAATGTGATACGGGGGTTTCCCTAAACAAAACCCTTTTAAAGGAAAAGGGGAAACCAGCCCTTGTTTGAAATTTGTAATAATGTAATTTGATTTATTTCATTATTTTTTTTCTTTTATATATACACTTTTACATATACCACATAAAAAGACACATATGCATGTTTTTCTCACTATTTGACCTGAAATCATAATAAACATTACCTGTTTTTGGTCAATTAGGAATACCAAAATTATTTATATTTGCCAAATGCCAGAATAATGAGAGAGATAATTTTAAGGCATTTGTATGACATTCTGCAAAGTCAAAAGTTTACATACACTAGGATTACTATGCCTTTAAATAATTTGGTACAGCCCATATGATGATGTCATGTCTTTGGAAGCCTCTGATAGGTTTATTGGCAGCATCCAAGATAATTAGCTGTGGATGTATTTTAAATTTTAAAACACACCTGAAACACACTGCTTCTGTGTGTAACATCATGGGAAAGTATAAAGAAATCAGCCAATATATCAGGAAGAGAAATTGTGCAATTTACAGATACCTGAAGGTGCCTCGTTCATATGTACAAACAATTATACACAAGCAAACAAGATGGGAATGTCCACCCAACATACTGCTCAGGAAGAAGACAGGTTCTGTGTCTCAGAGATGAACGTGTTTTGGTCTGACGTGCATATCAACCCAAGAACAGAAGCAAAAGACCTTATGAAGATGCTGGTGGAAGATGATAAGATTGTGTCAAAATCCACAGTGAAACAAGTACTGTATCAACATGGGCTGAAAGGGCACTCTGCCACGAAGAAGCTATTACTCCAAAAGAAATATAAATAAAATGTCAAATTAATGTTTGCAAATACACATAAGAACATAAACCTACATTTTTGAAGACATGTCCTGTGGTCTGACGAAACTAAAATTTAACTGTTTAACCATAATGTCCATTGTTATATTTGGAGTAAAAAGGGGAAACTTGGAAGCCTAAGAACACCATCCCAACTGTGAAACATGGGGTGGCAGCCTCATGTTGTGGGGTTGTTTTGCTGCAGGAGGGACTGGTGCACTTCACAAAATAGATGGCATCATGAGGAAAGAAGATTATGTGGCAGTACTAAAGCAACATCTCAAGGAATCAGCCAGGAAGTGAAAGCTTGGGAGGAAAAGAGTCTTCCAAACGGACAATGACCCAAAGCATACTGCCAAACTGCTTACAAAGTGTCTTAATGATAACCAAGTCAATGTTTTGGAGTGGCCATCACAAAGCCCTGATCTCAATCCCACTGAAAATTTGTGGGCAAAGCTGAGAAGGCAGGTGCAAGCAAGACGACCTACAAAGATGGCTCATTTACACCAGTTCTGCCTGGATGAATAGGACAAAATCCCTACCAACTATTGTAAGAAGCTTGTGGAAGGATATCCAAAATGTATGACCCAAGTTATACAGTTTAAGGGCAATGCTAGCAAATACTAATGAAACGTATGCAAACTTTTGACTTTGCAGAAAGTAATAAAAACGCCTTAACATTCTCTCTCTCTCCCTATTCGAATACAAATAATTTTGGTAATCCTAATTGACCTGAAACGGATAATTTTTATTAGTTTGTTTCAATTTTGTTGTATATATATATATATATATTATATATATATTATATACTATATACATATTATAAAATATATATACATTTGTATTTTATATTATATATATAATATATACATATGTATATATAAAATATATAAAATTTTATATTATATATATATATATATACACTCAAACCCCAAGACAGTCAAAAGTATAGATGTATTTCCACTAGGGCATAGGATCAAGCCATCGCTAAATATGAGTCATGACTAGACCATGACACTAACAATTAGTGTTGAGCGATTGCGTAGGCCATCGACATCGGTCGATGGTCGATAGTCGACCATCATCGACCAGATAGTCGATAGTGAGCAGTCGATTATGAGCGATGACTTAAAGTCTATGGGAGAGCAACAACACCTTCATTCTTACACCCAAACAGGGCTGGAGAAGCTGGAATTAACATCCACAACAGTCAAATGGATACGTGCTACATCTTAGGCAACACACTTAGGTTATAAAAGCCACAGGAAAAAAATCACACAACATTCACTATCCCTGTCTTGTACCACAGCATGACCCTTAAACCTGCATCACCCACAAATTAAAAAGTGACAGAAGGCAGTATGATTTGAACCATCATTTTACTTGAACTGGACATTGAATATCCCTGTCCTGGAACGCAGCATGAGCCCCAAATCTGCATGACCCCCACATTTAAAAGTGCCGGAAAAAAGGAGTCTTTCAACCACCATTTTAGTTTCACTGGACATTGACTATACCTGTCCTGGGCAACAGCATGAGCCCCAAACCTGCATGACCCCCACATTTAAAAAGTGCCGGAAAAAGGAGTCTTTCAACCACCATTTTAGTTTCACTGGACATTGGCTATACCTGTCCTGGGCCACAGCATGAGCCCCAAACCTGCATGACCCAACATTTAAAAAGTGCCGGAAAAAGGAGTCTTTCAACCACCATTTTAGTTTCACTGGACATTAACTATACCTGTCCTGGGCCACACAGCATGAGCCCCAACCTGCATGACCCCCACATTTAAAAAGTGCCGGAAAAAGGAGTCTTTCAACCACCATTTTAGTTTCACTGGACATTGACTATACCTGTCTGGGCACAGCATGAGCCCCAAACCTGCATGACCCCACATTTAAAAAGTGCCGGAAAAAGGAGTCTTTCAACCACCATTTTAGTTTCACTGGACATTGACTATACCTGTCCTGGGCAACAGCATGAGCCCCAAACCTGAATGACCCCCACATTTAAAAAGTGCTTAAAAAGGAGTCTTTCAACACATTTTAGTTTCACTGGACATTGACTATACCTGTCCTGGGCCACAGCATGAGCCCCAAACCTGCATGACCCCACATTTAAAAAGTGCCGGAAAAAAGGAGTCTTTCAACCACCATTTTAGTTTCACTGGACATTGACTATATCTGTCCTGTACCGCAGAATGACCATTAAACCTGTCTGAGCCCCAAATTAAAAAGTGCCGGGAAAAGGAGTCTTTGAACCACCATTTTAGTTGAACTGGACATTAACTATACCTGTCCTGGGCCACAGCATGAGCCCCAACCTCCATGACCCCACATTTAAAAAGTGCCGGAAAAAGGAGTCTTTCAACCACCATTTTAGTTTCACTGGACATTGACTATACCTGTCCTGGGCCACAGCATGAGCCCCAACCTGCATGACCCCAACATTTAAAAGTGCCGGAAAAAGGAGTCTTTCAAACACCATTTTAGTTTCACTGGACATTGACTATACCTGTCCTGGGCCACAGCATGAGCCCCAAACCTGCATGACCCCCACATTTAAAAAGTGCCGGAAAAAGGAGTCTTTCAACCACCATTTTAGTTTCACTGGACATTGAATATACCTGTCCTGGGCCACAGCATGAGCCCCAAACCTGCATGACCCCCACATTTAAAAAGTGCCGGAAAAAGGAGTCTTTCAACCACCATTTTAGTTTCACTGGACATTGACTATACCTGTCCTGGGCCACAGCATGAGCCCCCAAACCTGCATGACCCCCACATTTAAAAAGTGCCGGAAAAAGGAGTCTTTCAACCACCATTTAGTTGAACTGGACATTAACTATATCTGTCCTGTACTGCAGAATGACATTAAAACCTGTATGACCACAGATTCAAAAGTGCCGGGAAAAGGAGTCTTTCAACCACCATTTTAGTTTCACTGGACATATACTGTCCCTGTCATGGATAGCGCTTGCCCCCCCGTATGAGTGCAGACCAATTGAGCTTCACTTGGAAATACTGGTGGTTAACGCTCCTGTTCCACCCAGGTGCCCTTTTTCTTGGCATTCTTTTTCTTATTTTACTCAACGTGCTTGAGGAAATTGTCTCTGTACTTTGTTCTCTGTCCGTGCTCCATACTCCATGTCCTCTGAATAACCTACATCTGGTCAAGTTTTCCTGTACCTCCCCTTGTACAATTCAGAGGAATTTTTTTACCAGCTATTTTGTACATGCAAGTTTTTTAGTAGTTTAATTCTAGAAAACACATTTTTAAAATAGGATGGAATCCCACCGTGTCTTTGTTTCTCTTTTTTTAATTGTATTAAATGTGTTGTCTCAATACATGGATTGATAGCTATGTTAAAGATCTTGCAAAAACAAGTCATTTTGCAATATGTGTCCATTAACAGTGTCCTACCTATTCCTGTTTATAATATAACCTGTATTATTGCTACATTTCAAAGCAGCATGACCCAAAAAATTATAAAAATGACATCTCAGCCACTGTTAAAAATTGTGAGGGAGAAATGCCACTTAGAAGCCACATTTCTGTTCCAAAGGACCATGATTATTGCTGTGTGTCTCACAGCTACATGACCCCAAAAAAATTATAAATATGACTTCTCAGCCACTATTAAAAATTGTGAGGGAGAAATGCCACTTAAAAGCCACATTTCTGTTCCAAAGGACCATGATTATTGCTGTATCTCACAGCTACATGACCCCAAAAAATTATAAATATGACTTCTCAGCCACTATTAAAAATTGTGAGGGAGAAATGCCACTTAAATGCCACATTTCTGTTCCAAAGGACCATAATTATAGCTGTATCTCACAGCAACATGACCTCACAACCATTGACAATGCGAAAACTTCTTAAGATAAAGTGAGTAAATGGAATACGGTGTTTTCATGAACCTTGCTGTCTTTTACAGTCTCCTCACAGCAAAAACCAGCAAAATGAACTGTTGGGAAAAGGAAAAAAAATTGCAGTAAGAAATGATCTTTTTAAAAAAAACATTTTTCAAAAAGGACCATTTCTGTTTGAAGGGGGAAGTAAATAGACCGGCAACTAATCGGTGACTCGGCAATAGGGGCCACAACATAATCAGAGTCCATCCCTGTTTTTCATCTTGATGAAAGTAAAAATTCCACATTATCTGTGGAAAGCGGATGCGTTTGTCTGAATAACCCTCCGCTCGCTGAAGGTCCGCCCCAATTGAGCTGGTGCGGGCAGGACAACACCTCTTGGTGCGACGACCAGCTCGGCCATTGCCATTTTGGATCCCCTAAAGCTTTTGGGCCCGGGAAAAACAAAAAAAAAACATCGGTGTTGAGACGAAAATTAGTCGGCACCATGATCTTAAGTATAACTGTGTGTTGGATATGTCCCGCATTGATGCTTAGTGGGGTTTAAACAAAGATTCCCAGGGTTTCCCTTAGGTTCTGCCACCTTGCCTGTGCTCCCGCAAACGCCAACTTGGCACTTACTGCTGTAAAGTCGCTGATGTTGTTCCCTGACATTTGGGGAACGTGAAGCAGCCAACAGAAGTTGACCATCAGAAGGTCTCCATTTCCTGCATTTTATCTCTATTTGGGTGGGTGGAAGGAAAAGTGCTGAGTTTTTTTTTGTACGGGGGCCCGGGAGGGTGGCCACCCAGAATGTTGTTCTTTTGATGGCCTTAATGCGGGGATCATTTTGGGAGGAAATGGAGCATCCAAGCACTCATTGAGAGATGGACCCCTTGTTTTCCCCCAATCTGGGTCGAGGGGCACTAGAAAAATTGATCTTCCTCACCTTTCCTCCCCGCCTCAAATTCGCGCTAACCTTTTCCAAGGCAGGGCGTCGGTAAATCGGTGTCTAGGAATACCTCCTCCTCTCCCCCGCTGCCTCCGGCACAGCTTCAACACACCCCTACTTGCCTGAGATGTGACCCTGAGAGTGATGCGCCCCCTTGCATGTTGGACCCCGAACCACTGCCTAATAAACCGATGAAATTGTCGGGCCTTGGGGATTTGACGGAGAAAAAGGCCCCGTGTCCGCATCTGTGCCCCCTTCCCCCTCCTCGCGGGGGACCCGTTGTTTCAGAGTTTTCCAAAAAATCGTTCCAGAACTAAGATCACCACAATGCCCTGCTGCCCGGGCATTGTCCCCACTGACCCTTTTGGTGGGTTCTTCCAAAATGGCAAGGAGGTGAGGCTTTTACCTGCCTCCCTCTCAGTGGCTCAACACCCCGAGGTCCCACCCCTTTGTCAGGCCATGTGTCCTTCGTTTTGGTAAGGATTGCGCTGCTGCCAAATCACTGGACATGTGGGAGGGTGGAAAATTCCGCCTGGGCCAGTCAAAAATGGAGGTTGACGGGGAGGCAAATGACCTGCAAAGCGCCAGGCGGACGAACAGGGTGCGAAAGGCGGAAGTGCGAACTTAGACTTCGAGCCTTCCCCAGAGGCAGTCCAACCGGGTAGCTTTTAAAATTTTGGGCGACAAAAGGTTATGAATGTCCCGACAAGGGATTGCTCCAGCCCACCGATCTTAAAGGGGGGCAGCAGATTTCGCCCTTATCGCTACCACCTTGCCTGGGGACAAGGTTCTTGTCACCCGCCAGCTTGGGGGGGTCTCGTTGCGGAGAGCGTCCAAAGCTCCCGACCTGTGTGTGGCAGTCTCCAAGACAGATTAATTTCAAAAACAGCCCGGTTTTTTTCTGGGGTGAGCCCCAAGGACCCTTTGGGGGAAAGAACCCTCACCATCCCGCGGTTTTGAGAGCGTGCGCCGAGCCTGGAGCCCCCGCACCCCAGGGACTTCCACCCCGCCCCCAGTGGCTGTCCCGAGAAAATAGCGGCCCCTTTGGGCCCTCTTACTAGTCCATGGTCGGTGGGGCAGTGGACATTTCCCGGCCCCAAGCAGACAACGCGCTTGAAATTTTAGTTGACACGTGGCTGGCCCGGGGAGGAAAGGCTTTTTCTGGAAAAAATGCTGCTGGCATCTGGTATTGGGGGCAGGCAAAGGCCATGACGTGGCGGAACCCATCTGTGTCCCCCAACGGGAAAGGGAACATTTTCAAGGCCAAAAGTGGCAATGGGAATTCAGGCTTTTGGCTTTGGGATGGTTTGGGTTAAAAATGTTTCTTCTGTCCCAAACCCGGAAGAAGAAGGGGTGGCTGCTTTGACTGGCCTGTACGGGGGTTTCAGGTGTCAAAAAGGTGGAAGGGGGAAGGGGAGGATGGGTCTCTGGTGGTGCTGGGGGCTACTCGGGCGCGGGGAGGGGAAGCGGAGCCCGATCCCTAAATTTACTCTGAGAGAAAGGGGATGAGGAACGCTTGGTGGGGGCGGAGGGGGAGGGGCAGAGACAGAGGGTGTGACATGGTTGGACCCGGGTTGGGGTTGGGCCTTTTTTTCCAAAATGTTTCCTTCATTTCAATTGATTCGCATGTGCCCAAAATCAAAAAAAAAGTTCTGTAATTTTCGGATAATAAAAGGTATTTTTTGGAACCCCATCATTCACCGTGGTAACAGACAATTTCTGGTTCAAATTTTTGCAAGGGGGTTTCAACAAATCTGGACTGGGCAAAAGTGCAAAAAAAAACAATCTTAATGTATTAGGATAAAAAAAGGTATTTTTTTGCACCTATCAGTTTACCTGTGGTAACTACACAATTGCTGGATTCAAATTTAATGCAAGGGGCCTTTTTAAAAAAATCGGGGCTGGGCAAAAGTGCAAAAAAAACGCGTATCTGTAATGTATTCGGATAAAAAAAGGTATTTTTGGAATATCAATTCACCTGGGTTTTAAAACAAATTGTGGATTCAAATTTTTCTGCTAGGTGGATTTATCAAAAAATCTGGACTGGGAAAAGTGCAAAAAAATATCTTAAGTATTGGAAATAAAAGGTTTTTTTTGGTAAAAAAAACAATTCACCTGTGGTAATTACACAATTGCTGGGTTCAAAATTTAACTGCAAGGTGGCTTATCAAAAAATTGGACTGGGGAAAAAATGCAAAAAACACGTATCTGAATTATTTGGATAATAAAAGGGATTTTTTGGCCCTATCAATTCACCTGTGGTAATACACAATTGCTGGGTTCAAATTTAAACCCGGTG